>OY735203.1:73637662-73655162 GCA_963457665.1 Thysanoteuthis rhombus | reverse complement strand
TTTTGATTTTTTCTTTATTTCCTTTTTTGTCCGATCCCTCTTTCTTTCCTTCTTTCTCTCTTTGTGTCTCTTTTTTTTTCGTCTCTTCTTAATTTCTTTCATTCATTGCTTCTATAGCTTTCTTCTTCTTTCTCGACACGTTGTTTTCTTCCTTTTGCTTCAATATTTTTTCTCTTTTTCACCTGTTTTTCCCATTCTTTTCCATATTTAAGCCTTTTTCTCTTTTTTTTTTCTTTCTTCTTTGAGTCATTTACACATCAAAAGAATTGTTGGTGTTCCCCCGATATTTTTTAATTGATTGAATCAATTCCTTCACACATTTCTTTCTTGTCACTTTGTCAAACTTATGTCTAACAAGAACAACCAAAACTATCCTCAACAAGTTCAAGGGGGTGAAAATAACCATTCCCTTGTATTTGGTAAATTGATTTGAAATCACAACTGACAAGTCATAATTATCTACGATAAATCATGTTAGAAATATGCAAGGGCTTATTTCATTCTGATAAATAGAAACGTTTATAAGATTGAGATTTCCCTGCCGCAGTTAGAAATCTCGACTCACTGAGTGGTAACCGATTTTCCCACCGACTTAGCCAAAATGCCTAGTCTCACATATCTACGAAATTTATCTTACGGATACGCAAAAGCTTAAATCAATTTTTACTCTCATCGAACGACCGTAGTCACCGAAGGTGTCATAAAGGGTCTATCCCTTTTTATACGTATGTGTGTTTATGTGTTCCAGTCGTACCGTTTTATCTACTAACTCGAAAGTTTGCATTAAGCACTACACGATACCCGTTCTAAATTCTCTTTTTCCATTTTTAGAAAAACGCTTCGGGGCCATATTATGATGGATGCATTTATAACATCTACATTCCCCATAATCTAAATGGTTTTTAACTCTATTTTAGATGTTTCCCTGTGGAAAACACCAGTAATGCCATAAATCGAATTTATTATGACCATATTTATTTTTCGATGGAATTTTTTGCATGACTTCGAATCTTGTCCCTACGGCTGTTTGATTATTTGTTGTGATGATGAGTATATCATATATATATATATATATAATAAATAATTGTGTCATCCACAGACAGCTGTTTCGTTGCATTACAACTCTTCAGTGTGGCTATAGAATATCCATTAACCTATCCAGTACCACGAGGTAGGATCGAACCTAAAGAACCAAAAGACACTTTGCATTGTACTAATGGCAGCTGGAACATGGACTCGTCGTGGGACTTGTGCCCCTCTTTGTTTTAATCCTCTCTTCCATTTTTTCGTTCTTTCACAGAAAACTTTTTCTCTTCTTCTATTCTTTCTTTCATTCATTACCCTTTACATCCTGAATCCTTCCTAGTTTTTCATTCTTTTTTCTTCTCTATTATATTAATGTCTACTTTTTCCTTTCCCGTTTATTTCTCCTTTTCTTTCTTTTTTTTCTTCTTACCACTTCCCAATATCTTCTTAGATTTCTTCTTTTTTTCCTTTTTTTCATCTTCCCTCTTCTTTCTTTTGTTTGCTTCCTTTTTCTCTCCTAAATTTTTCTTAGTAGATTGCCATCTTTCTTTTTTCCTTCCTTACTTCCTTCCCTTTCTTTCATTCTTTCTTTTTTCTATTCCTTTTCTCTCCTTTCTTTTTTCCTTTCTTTCTGTCTCAATTCTTTTTTTATTTCTGTCCCGGTTCTGTTCTTTTTTTCATTCTTTCATTCTTCCTTCCTTTTTTCATGTTTTTTCGCTCTTTCTCTCTTTCGTCTTTACCTTCATTCTTGTTTCTTTCCTTCTTCCCTTCTTCCTTTCTTTCTATCTTCTTTTCCCCTTCTCTTTGCCCCGTTCCTAATTGTTTTCTTTCTTCTTTTATCTCCATTTTTCCTTCTTTTCTTCATTCTTTATTCCTTTCATCTTTTCCTATCTCTAACTTTCCTCCTTCCAACTACCTTCCTTCTCTCTTTCCTTCCTTCTTCATTTGCTTTCATTCATCTTGTCATTCCTTCTTTCTTCTTTTCTTTCTCCCTTCCTTTCCTTATTTTTTCTCTCCCTTCCTCTCTTTATTTTCTCCTTCCTCTCCTTATATCCACTTTTCTATCTTTCTTTCTTTTGTCTTTACCTTTCCCCTCTCTTTACTGTTTTTTTCTTTTCTCTTTCTTTCCTTCCTTTTGTCTTTCTTTCCTTTCGTCTTTCCTTCCTTTCGTCTTTCCATCCTTTCGTCTTCCTTTAGCCTTATTTCTTTTTATTTCTTTTCTCCCATTTCATTTCTTTTTATCCCTTCTTTCCTCCCTTCTCCCATTCTTTCTTTCCCTTCTATCTTTCGTTCTCTCTTCTGATATCTCCCCCTGCCTATCTTCCTTACCCCCTTCACCACCTTTCTGCATATACTCCCTTCGCTTCTCCCTTGTCCTAGTTTTCCCCAATCTCTAATTCACCAACCTTCTGTCCCATATGATTCGTTTCACCTTCTCCCCTTGATATCACTCCGAAAACAAACAAACATCACTTAATGGATTTCCCAAACACCGTTTCGGTTTCAAATGACGGTATCGGTAGTAATGTCGGGGAATTATTTGGTTGCCTTTACAAAAAACAGATGTTAGGGTGGAGGTAATTCTCATATTTTCTGTTTTCTCACCCAACACCCCACCTTCTGTACTTTTTCAGGCCAGCGACACCAGTTCCAACAAATTGTCTGTCCACGATTAATTAACCAAACGCCCCATTGTTTGTTATTCTCTCCAGTCTGCTATGTTGGAAGCCATGAACCACAACTGTCATCATAGGTTTTCTCCCAGTTTTTAAGCTAGGCTAGCTGGCTGGCTATGTATGTTTGATTGGGTGTATGTACGTATGCATGTTTTTGCGTACATGCCGAACCAAGCGAACCAAAGGGCTTATTACGGTTTGGAAAATTTTTTTTTTTATATTACCCCTTGATAGATAATCAGTGATGTGTGCATGTGCTCCATTTGCAATGTAAGTTTATTCTAAATTGGTCCCTCTTTTTCTGTCCGATAGTATTCACACTTCTGTTTCGAAATTTGCCCAACAAAAGTCAAGAGACATAACTTATCCATTGATTCCATTTTTTAATCGATCGCCCCCAACACGGCATCCAGCCAGAAGATATTCGTCAGACTATTCTCATTGAGAGACTGACCAGACCTGGTTTTGCTTCTTTTTTTTTTTCTTTCAATTTTCTGTCTAATTTGAAGTCTTTTTCAAACGAAGCTCCGTCTTGAAGGAGTCTTTTTCTTTCTTTCGAGGTGACAAACAAACTTTTTAGTGTGTTATAACTTTATATTTAAGATCAACTTTAAAAATTTAATGAACTAAACTTTATTCGAGAATCGTTTTCTCCTGGGGAAAGGAAGCCGAATACATGTAATGAAAAAATGATTAACACCCTTGGAGAGACTGACGAGAATTCCATTTGCTCCTGGTTTTTTATTACTATGGCAATAAATCGAATATTGTTTCACGGCAATTCGCAGATGGTCGTGAAGACAGTGAAAGCAATGGATGTCCTGGGGCGACTGACTCGTAAAGAATTTCATTGTTCTGAGTCTTCTTACTCTAGTAGTGAATCGTGTAGTGATTCAAGACAGTTCGTAAATAGTGCTGTTAGCAGTGAAGCCAATAGTTGTCCTTGGGCGGCTGACGAGATAATTTGAAACGACCTAAAAGAAAAATGCCCTGATCTTCAGAGGATGTTTCTGCTATTTGGCATGTTAGATGTGACTATAACATTTCCAAAAATCACTGCAAGCAAGTTGGTGTCGATCTTTGATGACCTTTGCCCACAATCTAATATGACTAACACCAAAAAGTACTAATCTCGCGTCTCCACCGCTGGTAGACACAAATTATTGTGCTTTGCCGCTAATTACATTTTGTTAAGAGTAATGGATTGCCGGCGTTTTTTGTTGTTGTTTTTTTTTTGGGGGGGGGGGCGCTATTTAAGTTCATTTTGTGACCAGAAATAGTTTTTTTTAGGGTTTATTGTTATTAAAATTTCTATAGCTTGCTATTTGAATGTCATTTAATCTCAGCAAAAATTCCCTTACTCCGAAAAAAAGAAGGTTACAGATACTTTGGGCCGAACTAACCACTCATCCATATTACATATCTATGATAGGCTGGACCAGACCTCCACATCACTGTTTTTGCAGCTACAATCATTTGAGTGTAGTCTAATTGTTAGGTTGTATAATGTCGGTAAGAAAAAGAGAAAGTTGGATGGAGAGAGCGTTGTTGAATGCACAGTGAGACAGATAGAGGTCGCACTCTCAAATTGCATAGGAAATCAAAAGGGACATGAAGTGACCTAGAGGTAGAAAAAGTGGAGTAGAGTGTCAGGAGGATAGAGTGGGGCATAGATCTGGGTCGGAGGCTGGGATCAAGGATGGAGAGAGAAAGAGAGACAGCGAGAGGTCATATGCACAACTTACATAGAGAATCAACTGGAGATTCATGTATAAACATTGCAGCAGGGTGAGTATCAAGAGGACCGAGAAATAGTGGTGCAAGTGGGGGTTTGCTATCGATCACCAGGCTCTCCCTTGCTCTTGCTCTCTGCGCATGCAACTCCTCTCTATTTTATGTTTCTTTCTCCCCGTCTCTCTCTCTCTTTCTTTCCATCCCCATCCTGCTTCTAACAAATCTTCGCATGTGTCTCACATCTAATGTCTGAGTTCTGCATGCAATGTCTGTCTGACTGTGTCTCTCCTCCCACACTTCCCTTTCGTTTAGCCACTCCAACCAATAGTCTCCTCCCACAAACTACCCGTAGTTCTCCTAAAACTTCCTTCCTCCTACAACCACGTCTCTATATGGGTTCCCCGTTGATCCTTTGTGAGTTGTGCGTGTATGGGTCTCACTGTTACCACCACAATATCATCCCCTAAAACAACCCCCCTACCTTCAACAATCTCTTCCTCCGGGTACTACCCTCTTCCTACCACTATGTCTCTGCATGTTTCTCCCGTTGATTCTCTATGAAAGTTATGCGTGCAACTTCTCTCTGTCTCTCTCTCTCCCATCGTACATCAAATTTCTCGCAAGCCCTCCTTTCGCCACTCCATCACCATTAATCAACGTTACATTAGACTAAGCTTAAATGAATGAGACTACAGAAACAATGATATGGCTACCTGATCGAGCCATTTCGTTTATACAAAGGAATACTGTTATAAAGAAATTATGTATAATTCTACGGAATTATTATTTTTATCTGAAGCTCTATTTGAAGTGACACACCGTATCATCCGTTTTTAGCAGTTGGACAAGATAGCGTGAATCGGAAAACAATTAAAGAAACGTGATGTCAGTTCAAACAGAGTTTCGAATGAAAATAATGCAATTATGATTATATATAAATTCTTCTACGATATGATTGAATTGTCTACGTTAAGAAACAATAGAGCAGATGTAGATGTAGTTGATGAGAATATTTGGGTATGAAGCGATTATTTGGACCTCTGACTTACCAGCTGAATGTTTAACTCAGTGATAAGAACGGTGTCGCATCAAGATGGCCTCCTTTGGACGCAAGGCCGATTCCTACAGTAGCCCGTTTTATTAATTGTTCATTCCATTCATACTGCGAAGGCTAAGAGACACATTCACCGTGCAATAACATGACGTCAGTTCAAAAAGAGCTTCGAATAAAAAATAAAGCATGTATAATTAGTTACAAAGCAATATATAAGAGATTGAAATACGTTCCTCTTATGTTTTAGCAAGAAGTGGCTATAAGTGTGAATATGAACAGGTTTTCCCGTTTAATCAGTTGAAAACAGAACTTTGACTCAACATAAAAAACCGTCGACCAAAGCTACCAGGAAAACTGCCATACATGAGTTTTTTTTTTCAGTTTTCAAGTTGGTCTGGCTGACTATGTGTGTATGTATTGCGCGTAGAAGTCGCACCTATGATGAAAAATTTGAACATTTACTTCTCGTAATCTTGGGAAAAGCATGGGTTTTTTCATCCTCCCCACTCGTTATTTTTTATTATTTTGGAGGGGGTCAAGTTTGCAATGCAAATCTTTACTAAGTTCATCCCTCTTTTATGTCCGCTTGTTTTATTTTTGTAATTCAGATATTGTTAGTGATCACTGCCCAACAAAAGGCTAGGGAGAAACTTATTCATCGATTACTCTTTTTCCCCAATGGTTTTAATTGATCATCCCCAACACGTTGGTCACTTGACAGTTTCTATTGAATGACCATCAAGTCCCGTTTTCAGCTGTTTTCATCATGACTCAACTCGGACCGTCACTCTACGGTAGCGAGTGAACTAGATTTCTCCCATTGAATCTCACCGGAAGCTTACTTTTTATCACCGATCCGGTGTGCTGCAGAGTGATGGCCTTAGTTGAGTCGTGTTAAAAGCAACTAACAATTGGGATGGAGCTTAGGAGAAATAAAAATGATACAATTAAGGTTTATATCACTTCCTCTAACAATATGAATAAAGTGAGCGCAAGTAAAAAAAAAAACAGTGTTGGTATCTGGTGAAGGTGACGGACTGCCTTCATTAACATCGTAATCAATCTACATGTTTCATTGCTACCTGGTTAGTCACATCAAAATTTTACAAGATTTGAATTCACCACGCATCTATGACATGTTACTGTACCTAAAAACTGCTTACAAGAGAAACACAGCACATACTGCGATATGGCGATGAGTATTGGAACCGCCAAGTAACACCTTCATTATTCAGGATAATGAGCTGAACTGGAGACTTGACTGAAAACGGGATTGGAACTCAATCTGATGAGCCAAATTTCATCATCATGGACGATTTTTAAAACCGAGTGAATAAGGAATCAACATTTTGCGTTTTGTTTGCGACAAGATCAGGGCAATTTTCCTGTCTGTTCGCCTTTTAAGTAGATCCATATCTGACCTCACACACTTGGTGAGGGGCGTTTGCAAAATTCTTCATGCTGTGAATAGTTCAAATGGAAACATAACAGCTGACGACGTGAATATAATATCTGACCACAGCTATTCTAGATATACAACTAGTATTAACGCCCCTGCAAGTGGTACAGATTTGAACATGGGCGTGCAAAATTTTGCCGACACAACAATCTATCTATCTCAATCTGTTCATAACTATCTATTTACCTATCCAATTAGCTTCGTATCTATCTATCTAGCTATCTGTCTATCCATCTATCTATCTATCTATCTATCCATCTATCTGCCTGTCTATCTACTCATATTTATCTATCTATCTATTTGTTTATATCTATCTATCTACCAAAGTAGCTTCACATCTATCTATCTATCTATCTATCTATCTATCTGTCTGTTCATATGTATAGATGTGTTATCTATCTGTATGTTTGTTCATCTCTAAGTATCTTCATATCTATCTTTTGTACATATCTATCTTCATATCTATCTATCTATCTATCTATCTATCTGTCTGTTCATATGTATAGATGTGTTATCTATCTGTATGTTTGTTCATCTCTAAATATCTTCATATCTATCTTTTGTATATATCTATCTTCATTTCTATCTATCTATCTATCTTTCTATGTAAGTCTGTCGATATATATCTATCTCTGTTGATATCTATCTATTTATTTATTTATCCATTTGTTTGTGTCTTTCCCAAGAGTATTAGTGCAAAGTGAACATTATCAGCCTCAACTGAAATCTGAACCCTTCTCGCCGATTCCCTCTTCCGCATTGGTAAGCGTTAATCGGTAAACCAGTTTGCAACCAGCAGTATTCACATGCATTGCCGGAAACTCTTCTAGAAATAATCTTATTTACAAAAAAAGAAAAGATCTGGTTAGTCGCTCAATAGAAACTGTCACATGATCGACGTCTTTAGTCAGCATCCCATGTTGGGGGTGATCAATTCGAATATTAGAAAAAAAGGAGTGATCAATGAATATGTTACTTTCCTTGCCTTTTGGTGGGCACTGGTCACTAAAAAAAACAAAGATAAAAACTATTGGACTAATTTAGCATAAACCTTCATTGTAAATAGCAACCACAGTAGATACGTTAGAAGTTGGCAGAAAAAGGGTTTTGAAAGATATAGAGAATGATTAAATGTTTGAAATTTCAGCCCTCTAGTCTGTACACATACATAGCCATCGAGACCATCATGGAAACGGAAGATACCTTCATCGACAGTTTTGGTGGCTGTTTTGGTTGACGGTTACTATGAGAAGAAAAACAGGTCTGGTTTGTCACCCTACTGAAACTGTCCTAAGACCATCTTCTCTTTGCAGCACGCTGTGTCAGGAGTGATTAATTTAAAACTTGGGGAATGAGTGATCAATGAATTAGATGCTCCTCTAGCCTTTTGTTGGGCAGTCATCACAAAAATAATCTGAATTTGTACAAAGCAAGCGTGACGCAAATTAAGGGATCAAATTACCACAAACTTACATTGCAAATTAAACCCCATAAAAAAAAAAGATAATTAACAGAGACGGTCCAAAAAACGAAAACTAATCTTTTCAGAAAAAAAATAGGGGTAAATGTTCAGATATTCAGCCCCTTGGGTCCATTGGTGCATCCAGCATACGTGATATATTCACACAGCCGGTAACTTGAAAACTGAAGAAACTTTTGTTGACGGCAATGGCGTATGGTGCTTTGTATCTAGGGTGGGCTTTGTGCTACGAATGCACAAAAACACAAAAAGGGTCTCCAAAAAGCAACAGACACAAAACGCCTATTTGGTACAATGTTGCGAAGGTGCTCCCGATTGTAAAATGTAAAGTTTCACACCCTCGCCCATTTGATGTTACGAATAGCAAACAAATAGAAGAGATAAGAGAATTAATGAAAGAAAAACAAAATAGGGTTAGACACTATTATCCACTGATAATAGTATCTAATCTAAATTTGGTTTTCCATTTGATATCTGATTTCTACAATCGGGAATTTCTATTCGTCCATCTATCCATATATCTCAGTCATGCCTTTCCCAAGGGTATCAGTGCGAAGTGAACGCTAGTAACTCATGTCTTTCTCAAGAGTATTAGTATCAAGCTCAAACCATCCGTTGCGTTTTACAAACACTGAAATATCATTAGATTCTTGTGTATCCACTGCATTCAGGCCGCCCAAACAAATCACTAGACGCCATTGGTTGACAGTTTTAATGACAGTGTCAGTTGACGATTTCCAAAAAGAAAAAGAAAACAATACTCTTGTTGGTAAGCTCAGCTTTCTTTGGCACGTTTCAAAACTTGCCTGCTGATTATCGCCCTGCAACAGGCGCCCTCAACAACACGGTTAATATCTGCCGAAAACGATATCTGCAGCAGGAATGAAAAATAAAGTAAAAAAAAAAAAAAACAGCAAAAAAAAAAACAAAACAATAAACAAGTTAAAATAAGATGGCGTTCCCCTGTAGCAATAGTGCTAGATCGTTGAGTTTTTACCTGTGACGAATGTAGGCTGATGAATGCCAAAATCTTTTTCTTCCAGACCAAATTTGAAATGGTTCAAAGCGTCCATAAGAAAGGAAGAAAATATATCAGTACTCACTATGAACAAATCACCGTAGCCCGTGAATGTGTCTGAACTAGTTATCTATAAAATTACGATTATCTAAAAACAAAAAAAAATACCAGCACAAGCATTGTTGGTTCAAAATAACCGTAGAGATCCCAAAAAGCTTCTTTTTTTTAATAAAAACAAATGAATGTTGTTTTAGATTGTGCATTGCGGTATACACATTTGTAAATACAAACAAGAACTAGCAGTATTTATCTGAGACAGACTGGGATTTCTGGTTGAAGGGAGGGGGTGATTTTGTACGGACACAGTTCAAAGTTTTGAAGAACTCAACCATTCGCTATTTGAGTAGATCATTTTGCCATGTCCTTCCACCCCTGTCCGCTCTTTTATTCTGAAAGTCTTGTTTTATTAGCTATTCGTACATATATATATATATATATATATATGGTAAGCTCTACTGGAAAGGGGGCAGGAGCATTTTGTGAGGCTTTGGATAGATCTTTTTTATTTTTTTTTTCTTTGTTACAGGATAGTGCCATTATTACAATCGAGTTAGATATACAATAAGAAATTCGAGTAGGTGCTTCAGAAAGAGGGAGAGATAGAGAGAGAGAGAGAGAGAGAGAGAGAGAGAGAGAGAGAGAAGATGAAAACAGAAGATCAGAAAGAGATCGTTACTCATAAAATTTAGAGTTGAATTTTAGGAAAATTCAGAAAAAAATAATTTGAAAATAAAATCAAGACCAAGCAGTGTAAGTCATCAAAGTTGCAGCTCCCCCATATGGAATGAAGATCGCCGGGAGACACACAAACACGTACACGTATACGTACGTACACACACATACACATACACTCAAATCTGTTTCCCAATTGATACCTAGTGATGAAACATGGAACTTAACCAAGAAACAGACCCGTAAGCTGAGAACCATGCAACGTGCACATGAAAGAATAATGCTGGGCCTCACATCGAAAGACCACAAAACAGCACAACACATCCGGGAAAAGACAAGAGTTAGAGACATCATAGAATCCATAAAAAATCTCAAATGGCGGTGGGCTGGCCATGTTGCAAGAATGGCTGACAATCGATGGACATCACGACTCACAACATGGATTCCCCGAGACCATATGCGCAACCGAGGCCGGCAAAATATTAGATGGAGAGATGAACTAGACAAGTTCAGGAAGTACTGGCTCCGTGACGCCCATGATAGAGAAGTGTGGCAAATCCTGGGGAAGGTCTATGTCCAACGACGGACGCTAAAAGACTGATGATGATGATGATGATGATGATGATGAATTCATGTACATTGTCAAGACTGTAGCCCCGAAATGTAAGCACCCACAGACACACACACACGCAAACAGACACACGAACACTCAAAGAGTGGATAATCTATAATCTACTCGGCTGTTTGGTCAGGCAGGCCATTTGTAGGGCTACGATGATTCTATTGGGGGTGGACGAAGAAAGAGGATTTTTTTTCATGTCAAAGTACGAGTGCACTTGTGCATCTGTGTACGTGCGCATGTGTGTGTGTGTGTGTGTGTATACGTGTGTGTGTTTGTATGTGCGTGTGTATAAAGTGTGTTATGCGTAGGCAGTATCAATTTTTGCGTGCTTTTGAAAAAAAAAAACAATGAACGTAAGAAGCAGCACGTACACACTGGCGTATGCAGTAGATGGTTAGGTCTTGTTAGTCACTCAATAGAAACCGTCACATGACCAATGTCTTTCAGCAGCATGTTGCATTGGGGATGATCAGTTAAAATGTTGGAAAAAGGGGTGATCAATGAATAAGTTACTCCTTTCACTTTTTCTTGGGGAGTGATCACTACAACGAGTCTGACTTGAAAAAAATCAGATGGATACAATCTAAGGGATAAATTTATCATAAATCTACATAGTAAATTGAATACTCATAACGTTGGTCTCGAACGTCTTATTCCTTTTTATTTTGTAAATATTTTTCATTGGTTTTTTTTATTTTTGAAAAAATTATTCTATTCATTTTCTTTTTACATACATACATACATACATACATACATACATACATACATACATACATAACCAGTACTCAGGTTGCATTTGTGTGATACTAAGTCTTGTCTAGTACTCAGGTTGCATTTGTAGACTTGTTAGGCCAGTGATGGCAAACCTTTTTAGCGCGGTGTGTCAAAATTTCAATTTTTTTCCAAATAATCCCGTTATCAAAGTGTCTCTTACGTGTGTACATGCATTTCAATGTTAAGTAAATGCCTATAGATAAGTGGCATGTTTTATTTAAGTGCGACAGAAGTTGGCTGTTCTCAGAATGGGAAAAATGATATGTTAAGACCAATTTTTAAATCGGTTAACGGGGTTTGTAAAGAATTAAATGACTCTAAGAGATATTGGTTAAAGAGGGATAGACAGCGTTGTGTTTTTCTAAATCGCCCCATAGCGTTGGTAAAGCTAGGAATATATGATAGAGAGAGTGTGCAAAGAAAGAGGAATGTTTTTATGTCACACAACGTCATATCATTCCTTTTAGCTCCATTCTCGAGATTAAAAAGATAGAAAGTGCAAGAGAGAAGAAAAAATACTGTGTTTATGTACCAATATTTTTGTTTCGGACGTTTTAACGGGGATTAGCTTGAAAACACAGTTGGAAATAAATAGTTTTACTAGAGACACAAATGTACACAAGAGCTGCCAAATAACGTCATAGTTTTGAACAGAGTCTCACCTTTTTCTCCATTCGAATATATCATAAAAGTAGGAGTTTAATAACTTATAACTTTAAATCTCAAAATGTACTGATGAAACTTGAATGATAAAAAGGAATTTTAAAAAGTATTTTCAAAGTCCGCCGCTCGTCACCTAAAAATCTGCTGGATGTCATTGCTGATACATGAGTCATAGGTTGGCCGTTACCGTGTTAGGTACTCTGAGTTGTCACGTTTCAGTACACAGAATTGTTGAGTTTGTAACTCGTGCCTGATACAAATTTACTCACAGAGTTACGGTTATCTTTAGGTGACTGGCAAACAGAGGTGTAGCAGGAGATTTGATGAGCCTTGTTCTTTAAGGGCCCCCCTCCAACATTTAATGGGATTAGTTATTGTATAATGTCTGTAAAAATGCTGTAGGTTAACTACTATTCATGAAGCTTTTAAGGGCCCCTCCATTGGGACCCAAGGGAAGCGATTTTAAATTGCCACCCATCCATCCACTACACCCAAGCTGGCAAACCTTGCACTAGCGCGGAGAACAGGGGTCCCCAAACCTTTTTGCACCACGGGCCAACAGGGAGTGTTCAATTCGAGTTAGTTACAGAAATAACAATCCAGTCAGATATCCGGTACCGGATTGACAAAAAAATATCTAGAAATCAGATGCTGGATATCTGTCAAGATTGATATTCGGGTAGATCACTGCGTAACCCACAATAAAGGTGATCAGTCAATTACATCTCTCAGCGGACTTTTGATATCCTATTTCGAATCGTAAATTAAAGTTTAAAAGCTATCATCAGTAAGTTTTTTCTTGTTTTTGCTAAAAAGAATAAAGTCCATAGATTTTTCCAGAAGAGAGAAAAATATGCGACTTGGAGTTATGCTCAAAAAAGTCAGTAGTACAATTAGAAATGAAAAAATTCGGAAAAATGTACATGTTAAGCGCTATTTTGAAAAAGAATCAAACTCTATGATACTAAGAAAATACTAAAAATAAAGATAATGCATTTGGTTGAATTACTAATACTTACTACCGTACAAAACTGAGAAAGAACATTACGAATTTTTTTCGCAAATTTATTGATAAATACTCTTTTCAAGTTTGGGGGTAGGGTTAAAGTATTAAAAACCACCTGTCGTTATGACTGATACGATTGAAAGATCCTGTCAACAAAATAGCAACAGGCGACCTTACGAAAGGCATTTAGGTAACTTCAGAAGTAGACGAAGATATGTAAATGTCCTCTCTATTGGGCAACCGGAGAAAATAATGATAGCAATAATGTCGCCTGTGACAACCCGTCGAAATGAATCGACTTCTTCGGATAAAGCTGAAAATAGCCAGAAAATTAAAAAAAAAAACAAACTCGAAGCGAACGATTTGCTTTTCTACAATTGACCCGCTACCTCTTGTGTCATATCCTCCCAAGTGTCGATGGTACCGTTTTAGAATAAATAAAACCATGAATTTTCAAAAGCAATCAAATCAACAATAAAACCTCTACAAATTTCTATAAAAAGTTTCCATGTGAATGATTTTTTCTTATTTTATAGAAAATAGTCATAAATCACAAACTTACCAATAAATGAAAAATATAGCCACTTAGAGTAATATCTTACCTTTTTGTTCAGTTTTTTTAAATTTGTAGTTGTGACATTTTTCTCAAAACCCCAATGAACCGTTTTGAAAAGAAAGTAAACAGATTTCATTTTTCCATTGATTTAACTTTCATAAATCAAATACTCATAACTGTAATAGTATTAAAGAATTAAACATTCATCAAATACTTGAAGTCGGTAATCTTCATAGAAAAATATCTTTTCAGAAATTTAGGATAAAAACTTATTTAAAGTTTATTTGATTCTTCATTAAATAAGTACTGAAAGCTTTATTAGAATCCAAATAGTTGTTGTTTTTTTGTATGTTTTTAAAAGATCTTGTTTTTGTTAGTCAAAATAGGAAAGATTTTGCAATGCAGATGACTGCTGCTGTTACTTTGTTTCATCATCAGTCTTTTAACGTCCGTCGTTGGACATAGACCTTCCCCAGGTTTCGCCACTCTTCTCTATCATGGGTGTCGCAGAGCCAATACTTGCTAAATTTGTCTAGTTCATCTCTCCAACTTGTATTCTGTTGGCCTCGGTTTGCACTAAGATTTCGACAATACAATTAGGTTTTATATGATTTTTAAGGTTTTTTTTACCGTAAAGTGTCTAACTCTGCTTATTAGGTCAAACCAAGTCCGTAGAGATGCTTACTTATTGACTTAATCACTCAATTTTGCTTTTAAGTTCGTTTATTTGGTGAATTTAAAATGAAGATCCTAAGAAATGAATTTATCTTCATTTTACAAAGGAATATCGATGAATCACATCGATTCCTTCGGATCCAGTGGCTCATGCTTTCTGGCTGGGTACCACTTTGGACTCTGGGGGTCAGGGACTATAGACTCAATAGAAATGAATCGAACAGCAATTCACGTCTTTTGTTATTTGTGCTGATCCCTCATCTTTAAAAACGATTTTTGGGGTAATCTACGTAAGTCATATCTAAAAGGAAGTGTGCAGAATGAAATAAAATCCACATACATTATGATGATACGCTATGTAAAAATCAAACAACTTGTATGGCATGAGTTATGTATCAAATTCACAGCTGAAAATAAGGTGATGTTTGATCAACACAGCTGGGATACCATGTTAATACAACTGTTTTGTTTCTAAAATGCCAGAAACGGTTACATGATTGACAACAGATAATCTTAACAAGAGACAATGTACACATTGTTCCACGTCAAAGTATATGCAAAACAGGGGGTGGGATCCAGTTTCTGAATAATATAACGTAATTTATGATTAATTCTGTCGGACCAAATATGTCCACTTCTCAATACCTAACTGTCGCGTTGACAGAATAAACGAGATGACGAATTTGGTGCGAAAGTGGTTATTTGAGCTTTTGCATTACCAGCAAATGTTTATCGCAATAGTAAGAGCGTTGCTACATTGAAGCAGCTACATTATGGGTAAAAGGGTTGATTCCAGCAGCAACTCCATTTTCTTTAATTGTTTATCCGATTTACGTTCACAAGGGCGAGTGATACATTAACCAAAGAACGACAGGAGATCATTTCAAATAAGTTTCTCTACAATATAACGCAATTCAAAATTCATTCTGTTGGACCAAATATCTCCATTTCTCACTATATATATATATATATATATATATATATATATATATATATATATATATATATATATATATATATATATTATTATTATTATTATTATTATTATCATTTTTATTATTATTATTATTATTATTATTTGCATTGATTCATTTTATAGATAATTATGGAGATTTTATTGTTAATTCAATCATTTATTCTGAAACAGCATCACCGACACTGTGTGAGTATATTGCACAGAAGGTAGCAGGTCAACTGTAAAAAAAAAAAAAAAAGAGAGAAAGAAAAAAAAAAAAAAGAGAAAGAAAAAGAAAAAAAAGAAAAAAAAGAAGCAAATCGTTATTTGAGGGGCGGGTCATTTATTCATTATAGATAGGAATTCAAAATCTTTTCAAAAGTTGATGGAACGTTGTGTGACGTTCCAAGGTGAAGGGGACTAAGGCCACATTTTTGTTGTTAATTTTAAACAGCTCGATCTTGTACGTGATGAAATGCGTTCATATTTTTGGCAAGCGCAAACATTTACGTGATTTTTTACCTGTTCTGATGAGCTGAAATTCTGCCAGCAACACTTCCGACATGTATCTACAATGATGCCAAGTGCATTTGAACGTAGCTGAAAAGAGAGGTAGAGATATTCGGTAGCGTCTGTGTGACTGTTTGTTCGTCTATTAGTTTCTCCGTCCTCACGATATCTCTGAAAGTATTGGATGGAGTTTTTTTGTTGAAGGGTCAGTTATGGGATGTGTAATAGATTCGTTTTTTTTTAATTACATTTATGTATAGGCTTATGACTGTCCAAACGATATCTCCGAAAGTATTGGATGGAGTTTTTTTTTTTTATAGAAGGGTGAGTAATGAGATGAGGAAGACATTTGTTGTTGTTTTTTTTTCAGTTACCGGTAGTCCGAGACATAATAAAAACTGTTGAAAAACTCAAGTGGCAATGGGCAGGCCATGTTGCAAGAATGGAAGACAACCAATAGACATCACGTCTCACAACATGGATCCCCAGAGAACACTTAAGAAACTTAGGCTGACCGGGCACAAAATAGAGAAATGGGGTGAATCCTGGGGTCTATGTCCAACGACGGACGCTAAAAGACTGATGATGATGATGATGATGATGATGATGATGATGATGATGCGCTTATGACTGTCCACACAATATCTCTGATAGCTCTCAATGAATTTCATAAGTATTCTGGGGTTGACATCAGGCCATGGAAGAACTCATCGGATTTTAAAGCGGATATATGCACTATCATATCCTCTCCGTCGTAGTTACATGTCCAAACCACAAAATATCGCCATAATTTCATGTTTGTCCGCACACTATCTCAGAAGATACGCGGTGAATTTCAATGAAATTCTGTGGAGGAGCTGATAATTGGCTATGAAATAACTAGTCAAATTTTAGAGCATTTTGTGCACAATTACTTCCCCCCTGTCGTAGACGTATGTCCCAATTATTTTTTCTGCTAGTTCTCGTGTTTGTCCCCTCGATATCGCAAAAGGTTCTCAATTTATTTTGAAGACATTTGATTGAAGAGTGGGCAATAGGCTACAGAAGAAGTGATTTAATTTTTGAGCGGATCCATGCACAATTACCCACCCACCCTGACGATGTCGTCGGTAGAGGTATGCGCTCTATGAATGCTGTCTAATCATTCACGTGTGTAACATTTTCCCTGCTTCACAGACGCAGGAAGGAAACTGCACACATTCAATTGCTCTTTCAGGAGACGACGCCATTTGGAGCTGCGAATATGTCATTACTTTACACGACTTATTACGTTCTTTATTACTGAAGTAAAGCAGCACCTTGCCTTCATTTAAGAGTCTTTTGCATACCAAACAAAATATACTTAAATCCATATTAAAGTTATGAAACAAGCTTTACTGCATTCGTTATAAGTTAATTTACAATCGTTGCTGTTAACGTTTGAATGTTGTTTGACGCCATTTTTCCCTTTACGCTATTGAACAAATGAGACCCGAAAAAGACTATTTCTTTCCTTAGAGATATAATGTATTATACCTGAATCGACCAAAACGGCGCATGAACAATACAAAGTATAACTTA
>OY735203.1:73605162-73632662 GCA_963457665.1 Thysanoteuthis rhombus | reverse complement strand
GCACAATATTTTTAGCTGATCTATTCCACAACCTTCTTCGGGTGTACTCACCGGGTGTGATGGTGATGAATAGAATTTTCCTTCTATGGTAGCAACGCTTTCTCCACTTGTTTAGCATGGATTTCCGTCCCTTGTCCTTGTTCAGTAGCAGAAGCTACACCAGGTTGAATTCCGCCCCCGCCTGTCCTATACACTCAGACGACATGTTGATGTGTGTTGCCTCTTCGATATCTTTCAGTTTCCAACAGTGTATACAATCTGGACTTCTTCCCAGAAAAGATAGTGTTTGCATTCATTTCTCCAGATGGATCAAGTGAAACGTCGTATGAACAAAACGTACAGCAAGTGTTAAATCAAATTTTGATTTATCGTATAATCCTTTTTTTTTTTCAAATTACCCCCACTCTTATATTAGATATTTGATAAATGTATTATTTTCAATTGGAAAGTTGCGGGGGGACTGTACAGTCATAACCCTGCTTCTTGTAGCAAATATCAGTTCGTGAATCTGCATGTATCTTTTCATTAAATACAGTAACTCCTCGATTAACGTCGTGGTTAGTTCCCTGAAATCTACGACTCTAACTGAAACAACGTTAAGTGAAGAACGATGTTAACCATAGTCACAATTATATGAATAAGAATTATCAAAATAATCATAATGTAGGAATTTTGCAATCAACTTATGTTTATCCAGAAAAGTCAGATAATTCGCAATTGCACTAACAATGTTTTTAGTAAAGGGCTAATTGTTCAATTTAAGCAACCCGTGGGAATTTTTCGATAAAGTTTGAAAGTTTTAATGCATTTTGGAGAGCTTATCTGATGTAGATTGAGAATAGATAAGGTGACTTTTTTATTACTTGCTGGAAAAAGATTTTCAGAATGCCATAAACTGATAGTCAAAGTCATAATGTATGAAAAGAAAATCAAAAAAAGATCTTTTGATCAAAAACCAATTACTGGATACACCCTAAATTTCAATCGTGTCCTGGCTTGCTGTTCCAGAAAATTTCATTGAAATTCATCTCCTGTTTTTTTTTTTCGGGGGGGGGGGTTCACAAGATTTCCAAAAACGTATGGTTTCGAACTTAAACAAAAATTTCCCTCAGGATTACAATTGGCACTCTGATATTTATATCATCGTATATTTTTTGACAACGAGGTTAAAACGAAAGGAGGAGCACTTGTGAATGCAGAGAAAATATTAACAAAATAATCAAATCGTGTAGAGTACTTTATGTAACAAAGACACCGGAAGCGATGTAGGGCAGAAACAGTTTTCCAGGAAGGCCATTTTACGACGAATTTTTTCTATTGGAATTGCAAAAAAAATGACTCAAATTTACTAAACTTTCCATTTCCAGCTAAGTTTATTGCTAAAATGTTTTAAGTACTCAATTATTGGTTCACTTATCAAACAAAATAATTAAAACTCCCAAACAAATTAATAGGAAGAATAAAACGTTTACTCTTTTTACAATCACCGATGTTTTCAAAATTGGACAGATTTTCGGTCAGATCTAGCCGAAAATGGTTAATTTAGCAACAGTGGGTCGTCCACCACTGAATATATGACTTGAATATTGGGTTCATGCACAGATATTTTGTCAAATTCTAAGCCTCACAAACCCCTCATCCAGTTAGTAGTTTTCAGTTGAAGATCAAAAGACGAAATTGATAACAGTTTTTTTTGTTTCATAACGCGAGAGGAAATGAATTTGGCAAAACGCAGATGTTTGCTACTCAACAGAATTCGGTAATATTGCTGTTGTTTTTAATTTTTTCTACCTATGAAGTATACAGAATTCTTATTGGTAAAAATAACAAAACATACTTGGCAACACTGATACAACCACTAAAATCTCTCGTTTACTAAGCAAAACATGTATTTCATTGAATGCAAAGACTTCATAATGGAGCACTTGTAGATACTTGAGGATTAGCAGCTGGACATTTGTTGTTTTATTTTATTTTATAATGAAAATGTTCTTTTCAGTTATGAGAAAGTTTTTATTCAGTTGGTGATGAAAAAAAATATTTGATCCAAAGTGCTTACACGTTCTTTCATAGAGCTTACATAGCTGGATCCGGTGCCTACGTGCCGAGAAGGCAGGGGGCAACTGACCCTACTGATCCGTGGTTTCGGTGCCCCAGCTTTGTATTAGAATGTTTTACTCTGGAAACCATGTCAATTGGTGAGAAAAATTGAGCTCCTTTCAGTAAAAAAAAATTGCTACATATTGTTGTTCTGCCTCGCTACTTACAGAAATTCAGATCTGGCGACTTTGATTGCTCACGGAATTATTTCCTTCTTAACAAGAATCATTCCTTCATTGAAAAATGTGGACTGGACTGGATTCAAGATATGTAGATCCTATCTATGATAGGAAATATCTTCTTGTTTTTGGATTATAAAGATTTTCTTTCTTTTTTCTACAGGTAAAGTATTTGTGCGCTTTTTGGGGATTTTTTTACTATTATTTCAGCGAAGGCTGTTTCGCACTTTTTTTTCAGATGCAATCAATTAGTCAAACTGCGTATATGTTTCAAGTATTTTATCTGCACCAGTTAACTATTATACTTCCTTGCTGTTTCCCCCTCCCTCCCTCTCTCTTTATATATATATATATGTATATGTATATAATCAAGCAACATATTTTCTTTAATATATTTCTCATTAAAATGACGGACAAGGAGCATCTTTATATATTTCTTACTAGTCTTTCCATGTTTTCGTACAAGTGTACGAAAACAAGGAAGATATTTAAAAAGAGCTCTTTGTCCATCATTTAAATGAAAGATATATATGTACTGGACAAGGAGCTTCTTTTTAATATTTTCTTGTATTCGTACACTTGTATGAAAACAAGATATATATATATATATATATATGAGGTATCAGTAGATGGAAATTTTATTTTCGACGGAATGTGGTAATTATAAGAACATTTTTGTAGGAACTTTTTTCGTTCGGCACCGATGTTAGCCTATCGAACGCCGTATAGAATAAAAGTAAAAGAATCAAGCGTCATGTGGGGATCTAACCCGGTTCACCAGAACGCTGCTGTATACACAAGCTCTGCTCTTATCAACTGAGCTAACAACACACTGGCAATTCAGGGGTCCAGAAGCGCACCCACTCTCGGCATGACGCTTATTTATCTATTTTACGCAATCTGGAGCAGATCAATTTATCAAATGTTAGCTTTGACTTTAAATCAATGTGTCATGTGTATTAGAATAAAGACACGCACACACATTTATTTTGTAGTGATATGCATTGATACCTAATGATATTTCATAAGCTCCGGAAATAGCTACAAGATTAGATAAACGACACTAATCCATTCCATCATATTGAGGCTCGTCAACCACATTTCATATTTCAAACTGATTACAGGCAAAATTCATATTCATGATATGTCGTTATGACCTTGTATGAGGCTGTTCCATTTAGCGCTAGATTTTTAAGTACTCATCTAAAGTACTAATACCAAGGTGTTAGGTTTGTACAAAAAAGAATTTTATTAAAAAATTAGATACTTCTTTTGGGATAAATTATCATTTAACTTTATATCACATAGATTAAGAAATATATCATTATATTTTAGAGCTTGAATTTTGCTCTATTTATTCAAGCTGGGTGTTTTCTTTTCATGATTTATTCTGCTCTATTCAACGCTGTCCAAGCGAAGAATAGAATAAAGAGAATTTGAACAAAGCGTTAGATAGCGGAAACTGCTCGAAATATCAACCAAATATTTGGCGAAGGGACTTTCAATGAACGTACAGTTTAACATTGGTTAAATAAAATTCGAAACGGAGACGAGAGCCTTGAAGACGTAGACGTCCTTCTGTGATTGACAATATTCACTTGAGAGTCGCTATTGAGACAGACACACTCAAAACCACTCGAAAGA
Organism: Thysanoteuthis rhombus; assembly: GCA_963457665.1. NCBI lineage: Eukaryota > Metazoa > Mollusca > Cephalopoda > Oegopsida > Thysanoteuthidae > Thysanoteuthis > Thysanoteuthis major. The sequence continues at coordinate 73,628,739 of OY735203.1, read as the reverse complement.
TTGCAGAAAAACTAAAAGTTGATCGTTCAGCAGTTGTTCCACATTTGTACCAAATTGGAAAATTGAAATAAAAAGCTCAACAGGACCCCAGAATTCTATGCTCAAATGGACGTGTGCCTATTAGAGAAAATATGGACATCTTGAGTCTCCTTTATTTCAATTAATAACTTTATTTTAAGCTGAGATATACTTCTTTAAAAATGGTGGTGAACACTGCATTTATTTTTGCACCAACCTGATAATACTGTATAAATCTGATTAATTTATTTTCCAGAGCTCGGCTCTTTGAGAAATCGATTGACGGAGTCCAGGTCACAATTGGTTCAACGAAATTTCACTCTACGCCACTTCACTTCAATGGAAGTTCTCAAGCTACAATAACTTTGGACAGTGTTTTATCTTTATTAATTTTCTGCATCTGTCATAAAGATGTTTACTCTGGTATCAAAATAGCCGAGCGTGAAACCGTCAAACATACAAGATTTTTTTTTTTGATGGAGAGACACTCAAAATCTTCTCCGTATAAATAGAATTACCTTTTCACTTTACAAGATTTCGGCTTATGGTAGGTTCCATCATCATCATCATCAATACCATCATCATCAGTATTTCATTGTCCATCGTAGGATTCAAAACATTTCCCTATGATTCACAACACTTTTCTATCGTGGATGTTGCTCAACCAATACTTTCTGAATTTGTCTAGTTCGTCTCTCTACCTTGTATTCTGCTGGCCAACGTTGTAGATGTGATCTGTAGGGATCCATGTTGTGAGTTGTGATGTCAATCGGTTAATTCCCATTCTTGCAACATGACCTGCACATTTCCATTTGAGTTTTCCTATGGATTCTATGATGTCTTGGACTCTTATTTTCTCTGTGATATACTGTGCTATCTTGTGGTCTCTTCATGTGAAGTTGAGCACGATTCTTTCATATGCACGTTGCATGGTTCTCAATTTTCTATCTCTTGGTTAGGTTTCATGTTTCAGCTCCGTAGGTGACTATCGAGAGGATGCTTTGTTTGCGGACCCTTCTTTTCAAGACAAATGGGATCTTTGCTCTTGAACGCTGAGCTTGCCCTCCCGAAGACTTGCTATCCTAAGGTGATTCTTGGCTTAATATCTTCTTTTGGAGATTTGACGGAGATTTGTTGTCTTTGATAGATGTAGTGGTCTATTTTCTCTAGTTCTGCGTCTTCATTTTGTACTTATTTTCAACATGATTGTTGCACGTGGCCTTTGTTTTCTTAATGTTTATGTACAGGCTGACTTCTTTGCCTTCTTCATTTAGCTCATCGAACATCAGTAGGAGGTCATGTAGGTTCTCTGCGAAAAGGACGATGTCGACTGCAAACCTGAGGTTGCTCAGATATTCTCCGTCTATTTTTGTTCCATTAATTTTCCCAGTTTAGGTTTCTGAAAATCATCTCGAGAAAGCTTTCAAATATTTGGGAGATCTATAAATTGAGAAAAATCTGGCACTTCACTTTTCACCACTCCAACCTCCGATTACTCTGCCTAACATATCATCATCACCATTTTTTTTTTGTTCTAGGAATGCTCAGAATTATTTTCTGTTTGAATTATTAGTGATTGCTTTTTCGCTTAACGTCGTTCCATTTTACGAAATATTTCTCTTCATGAATAATGGGAGAAACCCTTAGAGTGAATATCTCATCAAGAATAATGATTACGTTATTTTCTGAACAATGATGGCTTCATTGCGTGCAAGCGTCCAGTCAAGTTGCCGGAGCAGGTGACACAGCCTCATGTAATTACCCACCTCCGTGACACAAGGAAAAAAGACAAGCCATGTATACCCAGGCTTTCCCTTCGTACAGGGTGGGACTTGCTAGACGAGCACAGTTGATAGAAAACGTCAAGCACAACTATCACAGAAACTGTCAACATAGGTTTCTCCAGTTTTTAAGTTCGGCTGGCTTGCTGGCTATGAATGTATCACGCGTACAGGCTGCAACAATGAAGATACAGGGCTGAAGATTCAAATATTTACTCATTACTATGTTTACAGAGAACGCTTCTCTTGTTTCTTTGTTTTTTTAAATCCCCTCAATTGGTTTTGCGAGGAGTTCAATCTACAACGTAACTTTATGCAAAATTAATATCTTAGTTTGTGTGCAGCAACATTCACACTTATTCCTTGTTCGTTTTTGCCTCCAATTCAGACTTAAAAAAGATAACTAATCAGCAAAAGGCGAGAGAAATAACATATTCATTGATCAATTTTCTCATTGATCACCCCAAGACGGCTAACTGCCAAAAGACATTAGTCACATCACGGTGTCTATTTAGTGACTAACCGGAATTGTTTTTGTTTTATCTTAGCCATTTTGTCTCCATATTTTGTAACAAATGCTCGGCTTTTAGGCTTTCTAACTTCGCTGCCAGGTGCGCTTTTACGGCATATCGAATCAGCGTAACCCCCTCAAATGGCCCGCCTGACCAACCAGCCAAGTGTGCTACAGTTTCTTCACTCTTTGGAAATTGCACGATTATACCATTGGGCTCCATCTAAAAATACAGTTTTTGTTGTTTTTTTCCAAGGGGGGGGGGTATTGTCACTTTAGACCAATAAGGCCCAAAATTTGATTCAGTATCCTTTTTTTTTCTTAGATGATTTCGAGAAATTACATCAGGTACATTTGAAGGCTAAGGTGATTTAATTATACGAGGTGCAGATATTTACTTTGTTTTTTGGGGTTTTCTTTCTTCAAAAAAGATGCTCTTGGGGTTTGTAGGGTCATTTTAGACTAATAATGCCAAAATCTTGGGCTGGTATTTTTTAGATAATTTTAGATAATTTGATTTGGTACATGTGCAGGCTACGGTGATTTATTTCATTTATAATTCATTATTATGATTTCATCGTAGCCCATCGTTCGAGTATTCAATCCATAGCAGAGATATACCAAAAACTACAAAAATGGCAAACTATGTCTCACTCATGAGCATTCAAAAAATGGTCGAACTGACAAAGCCTGAAGGGATGTGTGCTCTGTTAGGCTATCTTTCCCAAGACACACCCATGACTGGTATCCAAACGACCATTCATGGGGACGGAAAACTCTATAATGGGGTATGAGACAAAGAACCTAAGGGTTATATTTCATCCCTGCTCATAGCACATATCAACGGCAATACTTCTAAAATCTCCAGCATCTTCCTCAATATCATCGCAGAACCAAACAACGCTTTGACAATACCGATCCACCATTTCTAATAATTCATCAAATCTTGATTTCAGTGTTTTGGGATGGTTCCATGTTCACCAATTATAACACACACACCTACCTACACCTACACATACACACACACCCATATAGATATATATATATATATATATATATATATATATATATATATATATATATATATATATATATATATCATCTATGAAGTATATATATTATATATATGTAATACATACATAGAGTAACTATAATATATTACATATACTATATCATATATATAATATATATCAAGTATGATATATATAAAGTGGTTGTTAGGGGAATATTACTTTAAAATAGGAAATAAGATTTTTCGTCAGATCATTGATGCCCCTATGGGAATAGATCCTGCCCCTTGCTGGGCAAATTTATATTCACACAGACACGAAAATATATATTCATGTCATCTCAAATTAAAGTTAATATAAAACGAGCTCGTTTTTTTTTTCGTTGTATCCGTTTTATTGATAACTTATATTGTGTTAATGATGTAAAAGAATTCGGAAAATCTTATAGTATTATATACCGTAAAGATCTTGAATTAAAATTGGAACATAAACGAGTACAAGCAACGTCCTTATATTTGGATACTGAAATCAAGAATGTAATGTTTATCTGCGAATTGTTTGATAAAAGAGATAGTTTCCCGTTCCGTATAGTGAGAATGCCTTTTAGAACAAGTATTCGAGCGTACACATTTTACATGACCATCAGGATATTTCAGAATCGTTAGAGAAACTCCAAGATATATTGATTTTAAACCAAAAATCGTTTCTTTAGTTGTAAAAATAGTCAATCAAAGCAGTGAAATCAGTAAGATTTTTAGGCAATTTAATAAAGCCATGATTAGACATCTTGATTCCTTTAAATCTCATTAGCTTGACTATAATGAAATAATAACGGAAATTGAAGAATATTTCACCGAGAGTACCGAATCAGAATAAAGGAATAGTGTATATCAAAACAAATCAATTTGTATTGATCTTAAGGAAATCAAGGAACCAAAAGAGATGAATCCAGTCTTTGTCAGTGTGAAAGATCATTGAATCGGCTAAAATAGGGGAGTGGGGTAAACATTTGGCTTTGGTTCATCTGTCTGACTGATAGGTAGTTGGGTGGGATGGGAGATTGAATATAGAATGCCATGTAACAGGTTTTCTAAATATATTAAGGGAATCACCTATTCAAGTGTTACTCTACGCTAGAAAATGGTTTCGTTTCGTTTCAACCACGTATATCAGGATAGTTTATTTCATAATTAAAAATGTTTAAAAAGGAAGCTTGATTGTATACGAGATGGGAAAATTAACTTTAGAGTCAGTGGAAAATAATTATCAAATTCTCCAGTTGAATATGTTGGTAGAGAATCAACCCAAAGAAGTTCCTTCTGCATGATTATTATTATTAAATGTGATATATTATGTAGGTTCGCATTCAGTCAGAGATTTAAACCGACACAACAGATTTAATATTCACATGGGTGAACATTCAATAGACATGACACGAACAGCGTCTGTTGTTGTTCTTTCTAATCCCTCATCGTTGAATACGTTTTGGAGAGTAATCCAGGTGAGTAACCCTGTCTCAAAAATAAATAATATTTGATATAAAATATAATCAATACACAATACACATAATTCTTCATATAAAATGATGGAGTACATGTATGCCATATACTACATAGTAAGAAAGGGGTGTTGTTTGATCAATACTGCCGGGGTACCATGTTGATATAACTGTTTTGTTTTTAAAATCCCCCAAACTGTTACATGGTAAACAACAGGTGATCCCACGAAGACAATGTACACATTGTGCCATAATAAGAGATCATATATAAAACAAAGGAAAACACTGAAAAAGAATTACATGAATTGCATTAACAGATATTGGGTAATAAATGACTGAAGTGACGCAACAAAAAAAAATTTTGAAAAAGTTTTGTAATGGCTAGTGTTTAAAGCTTTAATGTTTTAGTGTGACTATATATATATAAAAATAGAAAGAATTTAAAAGTAAACACGGGAATTAAATATTTTAGTATAGTTTACATATATATATATATATATATATATATATATATATATATTTATTCGCATACATAGTGTAAAACTTATATATATTATGGCACATATATGAAACATGCTAATAGTCTCGCCATATATGTAGGACTTACCCCCTCACGATCTGAATGTTCGCGTATTGTTTTTCTGACGTTTGACCCGTGTACAAACGAGTAAATAACGTTTGTATAACGTAATAGTTGTTTGCACATGTACATCCAATGACCCTGACTAAAATAGTATGTGTAAAATCAATAGAGAAACTATCACAAATCATTCCCATTTCAAGAATTAAAACTCCTATTGTTTATTTCCCGTTGGCATAAAAATTTCAAATATTGAGTGGCAAAATTGTATGTAATAATTTACCCAGATATGAGTTCTACTCAAAACCACTGAGCAACTTCGAAGAGTTCCACTTTTAGCGTAAAAAAAACACCTGTCCTATGGTATTAAAAAATTTCTTTTTTGTTCTTCATTTCTGTTCTTTATTTAATTTCGAAACAAACATAAAATTTCAATTTACTTCTTCAGTGCATGAAAACATTACCTTAAGTAGATTTTAACAGAACTTTATATGGGTGAAAGGGAAGAAAAAAGTAAATAAATTCGTCGAACGAAATTCTTGTCGTAGCTTTACTCAGTCAAAAAAAAATTAAAAGCAACTAAAAAGATTAAGCTGAAGGTTAATAGAAGTCGTATAAATTAACAGTTATGATCTGTGATACTTAATCGAATAAAACTAATAGAAAATATATATTTTTCACACCTTTTAAAAATATATTTCAATTATAAAAAGGAATAAAAGTGTACAGGCAAAAAAAAGACAAATAAACTCGTGGACAAGCCGTTAGCAATTGTTCATTTCCTGGGTGTAACTATTTGTGTGATATTTGACTGTAAACAATTCTAATTGTTCATGCCTTAACGTTTGTTTACTGTTTGGGTGCCGTTGTTTGCAATCATTACATCAATGTACAAAGATCTTGGCTTTTGTTAATGGGTGAGGTTGTCTCATATCCTCTGACGTCATAGAGATAGAAGCCTTTAATAGACTGCAATGGCATGTCTGGAGTTGTAAAAGCCTTACGAAAAACTTGAAAAAAAAAAGAGTCAAGGAAAACATAGTATTGCCCACTATCTTATACGGTACCGAATCTTGTGTTGTATACCAGCGTCACTTACATCTTCTTGGGCACTTTTGCCAGCGTTGCCTCTGCAATACACTCAAAGTGTGCCGGGGCAACCTCTCCCCAAACAGCTAAATCCTCAGGACAACCAGAGCCACAAACATCGAGGTAATACTGCAAATGACACACTGACGTTGGGCAAGTCACGTAGGAAGGTTGGAGGGCCACCAGCTTCCAAAAGTCATTCTTTTCTGAGAAATAGCCTACGACCAACGGAGAAGTGGGGCCCACACTGAAGGAACACAGGGACTACCTCGCCTCCTGTTGCATCTACCCCCGTCATTGGATAGAGGAGGCAGTAGGAATATATGGCAACACATGATCTACCAAATACCCCATTTCGTATGGAAACCAACCATAAAGCAAAAGTAGAAGAAATAAAGACGGCAGCTCCTGCAACTGCTGCAGAAAGGCTTGCCTATCCTGCGTAAGTACCACTGACTACCTGATGGCCTGCAACAGACGTGGAAAAAACTCCCAAATCTTCGTTTGCAAAGTCAAGCAGTAATACAACTATAGCAAAAATAGAAAGGGGGGAATGGTCATGATAATTATAATTGCGAGGGACAAATAGAATTTGTTAATGAGAAGATGTAGGTATAATACGAGATGCAACCGTGTATATTTTAGTCTGTAACATTTGTCAAGGGAGTTGACTATTTAATGATAGTTATAGAGTCGTCTCTCTTATTCATTCATTCATTCATTTTGCATATGTGTAAAAATGTGTGGGTTCATTCATGTTTACTCACTGAGTGACCCCACCCCTACTCCGAAAAAAGGTTGACTATTTTGTAGACTCTAGTTGCTAAAATAGATTCGTATCTTTGGCTTGATGAGATCTTGGAGATTCCATCGTTGAGAAAGGAATTAGTCTTTAACTATCAGTGAATTTCTACGAATAAATTTGGGGACCATTTAAGTTATATTCTAGCAAATAAAGTCCTCCAATCCTTAGCGTTGAGTGGTCACCCTGTATATAATGCGTTATGATTGACTATATTTCTTATTTGTGACATTCTTCAAGGGAGATAACAATTAAATGATGATGAGAGAGTAGTTATGCTTACTTATTTGTTGAACATAAACAAATAAATGCTGAGCAACATAATATTTCTGTTTTTTTTCAACTATAATGCGATTGCCAAATCATTGACATAATTCCATCATTTTTTGACGGCATTGGTAGACTAGACTCTGGTATAGAAGCAAAAGATTTCCCTTGAAGTTGCTATCTCTGAGGACGCAAATTCGTTTCAAAGAGGAAGCGAAGATCAAATGTTACGGTCTGGAGATCAACATCCTGCAGATATGGATCGTAGAGACGACATTGAAGCCGTTATCCTTTTGGGGTTGGTAACGTTCAAGATTTGACTGAACGATCATTTTGAACAGATTTCGCTCTCAGGAACTACAGACATCCTTATGTAAAATGACACTCTGGTCTCTCGCCGAGAACTTGGTGGCTTCGTAAAACCGATACAAAAGCTGTAAAATATCGAAAGAAAAAAAATAGGACCCAAATAATAACTTCTACGTGGGAAACCATAGGTAATCTTCCACCTTAATGCTATTCAGGTGTTCATTTAAGGTTCAGAAATCCTGCTGTAAAATCTCATGGTGTGTTGTAATGTACCCAAGTAGCAGCAGGAGAGCGCCTCTCTATAAGGGGCCATAAATTTAGATCAAAAGCTTCCTGGACTGTTTATTTTCTCTCTTCTCGGTATTTTTGAAAAAGCATTTGGTTTTGTTTGAGATCCTAAACATGGGAAACCAATGAAAATATATCCATGTACAAATCTATGTATCTATGTATTTCATTCTATATGGATCACTCAGACGTTGGAATAAGTAACTTAATAAACAAAGTATGCTAACCAAAATGACAGACACCAAATAGACATATTAAACACTTGGAAAATAAACACTCCTCTTTCAAGGCACGTCACACGAATTTCAACTATTTAAGATACTTAATATCCACTTAAGCCCTGATCCCACTAAATCAAACTATGGACTATATATAACAATGCCTTGTACCCCCATCGCATTTTTTGGAAGAAACCGGGATGAACTGTCGAAACATCAAAATAAACTAAAAAAATTTCGTTTGTACACAAGTTGTTCTGAATTGTCATTTCACTCTAATACCGTCGGATAGATTATAATCCATATCACTACAGTGGTATGTATGTATGTATGTATGTATGTATGTATGTATATTTCTATCTTGGACTAAATATCTCGAGCAGTAGAATCCATGTGCTATATATACATATATATATATATATATATATATATATATATATATATGTATATGTGTGTGTGTGTGTGTGTGTTTGTGTGTTAAGGCCTACCTCTGCTGCATAGGTCCTGTAGACTACCTGACGACCTGCAACATTTGCAGAAAAAAATCTCCCAAATCTTCACTTGTGAGGCCAATTGACAATACAATTATAACAATAATAGAAAGGAAGAAATGGTCATAATAATCATAATTTCAAGACACAAATAGGGGAAATCGCTGAAGAGAGTTGTATGAATTGTTGAAACGTCAACGTAAACTAAGAAATCTCATTTGTACACAACAAGGCCTTATGAATTGTTGTCTCACTCTAATACAGTTGGATAGACTATAATCTGCATTAATACAGAGATTATATGTATGTATCTATCTGACTGAATATTTCGAGCCGTAGAATCCACGTTCCATATATATATATATATATATATATATATATATATATATATATATATATATATATGTGTGTGTGTGTGTGTGTATACATGTGTGTATGTGTGCGTGTGTGTCTGTGTCTGTGTGGACAGAGGGAAGGGGAAAAAGAGAGACAGACATGTGAAGAGCGAATAAATACTTAGTTTTTATTTTACCATTTCACTGTTTTTCTAACTTATTTTTGTTTCCCAGTTTTTCAGGTTGTAATTGAACATTTTCTAACATCTCTAAAATTAAAATTTCCACAAAAATATCGGATTTTTAAAGAAGAAGGATTCATGGTCAGAATGAAGGTGATTTATTCAATAGACAAATTGTTTGAAATCTCAAAATACCCCTTTTTCATCGCTTACAGAATTATAGTTCAGTTTGAAGTAAAAGGTAAAACATCAAATTTATGATACATTAGCCTTCTTTAAAATGTTCAACTTATCATTAATCATGTCAGTTCTAATACAATATTCCCTCTCTCTTCCGGATGCTGCCCTCGAAAGAAATCAGATTATTTTTATGTATGAATTCAAACTCAGTTAAAAGGCTTTAGGCTTCAAAAGCAGCAACTATGCATTTGGAAAGGAAACTTACTCAGAAAGAACAGTACAAGTTTGGTTCAACAGATGAGACTGGATAATGGCCCGTCAGGGACCCCTTCAATCAGTTATTGTCGTTCAGAATTCAAGGGATTTTGTAGAAACTGTTCCAGCTCTTGATAAAATTTACAGATTTTCCAGAGCAGCAGTTGGGCGTTACCAAGTATTTATCAGAAAAGAGAAGAAAATGGACAAATTTCTTCCTCGTGAACAAAGTGATAAGAGGAAAATGCGTCCTTCAACAATCTGTTCCTCAATTGTATCATGGAACTGAGGGGATCTGTTTTTTGAAAAGAATTGTCACTCCTCATTAAGAACAGATCTTGTACAAAAATCGTTAGCGATCTTTCACTTGGTGAAAATCGGTGAAATGCATTCAAAAAGAACCCCAAAACATCCAGCATTGATAACAGACATTGACCGACTTTGTCGCCTGACAATATCAGATCCCATGCCAATTCGACCAGAATGAAATTGCAGCAACTTAATTATGAAATTTCTGACCATCCTTCATATTCGCCAAGATTATCCTCTACATTGAACAGATTGTCACCCATTCCGGTGTCTTGAGCTTTTTTCTTTGTAATAAAAGGTATATCAACAAAGAAGTAACAGTGACAGCATTAAAAAAATATCTATAAAACCAAATAGAAGAAAGTTATTGAAGCAAATTGAGCCTATCTTCATTATTAAACCAGGCTTGTTTACTTTTTTAAAGTTTCTTTTTTAATTCATCCTTCCATAAACAGCCTTTTCACGTGGGACCACGTAATTTGACTATTTCTCCATTTTGATACTTGTAATGGCTATGCTAGGGTTGGCATTTTCTCTTCACTGCATATATATATATATATATATATATATATATATATATATATATATATATATATATATATATATATATATATATATATGTGAGTGTGTGTGTGTGTGTGTGAAACAGGGATAGGCGTGCGGTCGTATCTTCATTTGAGCAAATTTATTCAAACACAATGGCATACATTCACGTATCGAAGTTAAAAACTAATAAATTTTTTCAAGCAAACTGGAGCAAACCCTCACACCATATAAATGGCTTTGAACATGAAAATGAGCAAGCATATTAGTCTGTATTAGTGCAAAGCTTGGAATCAACTTCATCACATAGGTAAGACTGTCGCCACACGACTCAAGGGATTATGCACACTAATTCATCACGTATTTGCGGTGAATTTGGTTGTGTGTTGTGCCAGAAACTAACGAAGTATACTTTTCACTCCACAACGTTTCTCTGTCTAAAAAACGTTATACTAATATCCTTAAAATATGCAGTTGTGAACGAAACTGCACAATCATGGTCATCATAAAAAAAAAACATTTTTTACCTGAAAATATTTTGTTCAAAATACTTCCTTTCAGATTTACAAAAAGGTTTTTTAAAAAAGCACGATAGAGATTAAAGAATCCAAACGCTGTATCATAAACAAGATAAAAACAATATTTTTTAGTTACCTAATTTTTCATCGATGATGCGTTCCTAGAGAAGGTAGCTTGAAAGAAAGTGGTAGAAATTCATTATATAAACATGTTATGTTTTTACTAATGAGTATGATGTTAATTAATTTTACCATTAGGTCGGTGCAAAGACGAATGCAGTTTTTCTCCATCGATTTTAAAGCAGTATAGACCAGGTAGGAATAGAAGTTATCTACAGAAATGAGGAGTTTCAGAAATCTACGCATTTTTGCTAACTAGATACACGTCTATTCATTGTGTATTCATAGAATTATTGGGTCCTGGGACCAATAAATTCTTTGCGTTCATTTTGGGTGGTTGCTTGTTTGTTGCAGACATCCCCTTGCAGGAAGCGGTTAAAATGCTTGAAAAAGTTGTAGTTGGTCGGAAGGAGGTCTCATCTGTAAGCTGGATGGGGTAGAGTTTCGTAGCCTAGTTTTTTCAGTTTCTGCAGGTTCATCAAACATTTTCTGTTTCCCATTCAGGGTCATTCACACAGCATATCTAGATTTTTTGCATTTCCAATTTGGTACGAATATTGAACAACTGTCTATCACTGAAGGATGTCCACATCTTCAGGGCTCTCGTCTCTGTTTCGAATTTTTTTGAACCAATGTTGAGCTGTATGTCTGTTGTCCCTTGGTCAAATACTTGGTTGATATTGCGAGCAGTTTCCGCTGCTTTACATTCCATTTCGAACTTATATGCAAAAGTTATCGCTTTTGATTTTTTTGTTCTTTGATTTGAGATCCTCAAATGAACCAGACTAAATAATGAAAAGAAAAAGAATCAGCTGGAATAAGTAGAACGAATTTCACACTTTAAAATAGTTTTAGAGCATGAACATGGTTACATGATAGTTTATTACAAAATGAGCATCAAAGTTTAGAATAGCAGAAACATCTGCAAGCCAGAGCTTTTATTTTTCAATAGATAATTTGCAATGGATTATTTTGCAATGAACAAGAGTTTTTACCTTGCAATGGATACATTGCAGTAGATTATCTTGTAATGAACAATGGCTTTCATCTTACTATATTTAACTCTTGTTCTTTGCCACTTGCCGTAATTCAAGGGTTTAAGGAAGATTTATGAATCCTCGAGATGTTATGAAAACCCGCATCTCTAAGTATGGCTTGTAATTAATAGCTGAAACTGTTTTTGTAAAAGGCTAAAAATCAGCTTAACTTGTCTATTTCCACTTAACCTTAGAGCTAAGAAGGTTATGTATAATAAAGCCCACTTCCGAGTTTGGTTTCAAGTGGTTTTGTAATTTTCTTCGGAATGGAAAGAGCAATGTTAGGAATAACTGTTAGGAACGTGGAACTGATAGAGGACTGGAGTGAAAGTAATTAAGGAGCAAAAATAGAGTTGGGCGGGACACATAGCTAGAAGATGAGACAACGGATAGAACAAAAAAACGATTGGTGCCCCACGGACTGAAAATGTGATAAGTTCAGACATAAGGTGTTGAGACAAGAGTGAAACTTTTGCTGGTTAGATTAGCACGATCACGCTCGTCACGGAAGGAGATGGGAAAAGCTACTGCTGCTGCTGCTAATTATGATAATGAAAGCTCACTAATGAAAAAAATCGAAAAATGAATTAATAAATAAAAACCCAAATAAAATAATTAAGTAAGTAATAAAATTCCAGAATCAAAATTGTACATCTAGTTGAAGAATGACAAAATCATTGTTCATTTACTTTTCTCGAACTTACTGATTATATCTTTATTGATTAGATTCTCGGCTATCGTAGATTTTTATCGAAGAATCACTATAGGATGCAAGAATTCCTTCAGGAATAAGAATATCCCATTAGTCCTAAGATAGCGGGTATGCAGCCAATGCACCCTCCCGATAATCGAATATAGAGCTGAAAGATGGAACCTTACCAACCCTTAAACTGAGAACCATGCAATGTGATTATGAAAAGATCATACTCAACATCATGTGTAGAGCATAATACTGACAAAGCATAATATATCATAGAGGAAACAGGAGCCAGAGATATTATAAAATCCATGATAAAACTTAAATGGCAATGGGCTGGTCATGTTGCAAGAACATTGGATAACTGCCAGTCATCACGACTCACGACGTGGATCCCCAGAGATCACATGCAAAACAGCAGCCGGCAGAATATAAAATGGTGACGCCAATGATACAGAAGTCTGGCGGATCTTATAATTAATTAAGTCTGTCCAACAACGGACGCTATATAACTGACGATGATGATGATGATGATGATGGACTGTATTTTTTATTGGCCAGATTCTCGGCTATCGTAGATTTTATCTGCTAAAGTAGAAAGAAATCAGTCAGATCTAGCTGAAGAACGGCTAATTTTGGCAACCTCAATGAAAACTTACACGCGTCTCCCTGTACAGATATGGTGATTTCAGGTGCAGGGTGTAACCGAGAAGTCTTATGCGAGATTGCTCGGTAGGAGACGTCAAACAATGAGGAAATGACCTTGATCTACACGATTTCTGGTTCTCCCCCTTAACGATGAAGCTCAACTCATGTGATTGTTCTTAACATTTACACCAGTGTTGCCATCCATCCATTTTTCTCGGCTAAAACTGCTTCAAAAATGGCTTAAATCGGCTAAAACTTCACTCCGGTTGACTTTCTGGCTAAAAATGCTGTAAATTCATTTAAAGTCTGATTTTAAAAAACAAAAAAAAACTTCATACTGTGTTCTGAGCACCTACTTTAATGTCACCAAATCTAATTTGATTTTTTTTCTCGACTGAAACTGCTTTTTAAAATGGCTAAAATTGGCAAAATCTCCACAACTTTCGGCTAAGTTTACAGCTAAAAAATGTCATAAACTCATTCAGAGCCTAATTTTCCAATAAAATAACTCCAGATCAAATTATTAATAGAAATAGTACATTTGCTTTTAATTAAGATCACGGAATTTGCAATGGATTTGTAAAATAAAATACTATCTAATTCTAAGAGTATGTTTCGATTAAAAGAAAAATTAAGAGAAAATACTTTTCCTATGTAGTTTGATTACGGAGAAACTCAATATGACCTTCACTTTGATTGTTTCGGCAGTAACTCCTCCCCAAAATGGCTGAAGTAGGTGTGTGTTTTGAGTTAAGTATAGAATAAAATTGAATTAGCCAATTAGTTTTTTAATGGCCAGATTTTCAGCTCTCACCTATCGCAGATATTTATCAGCTATATAGGAAGAAAATCGACTAGATCTAGCCGGAAAATGGCTGATTTGGCATCCCTGACTAACATGTGCGTACCACTGTTCTCATTGTACCTGGCAGTACAAGAGACACCCAATATCTCATCGCCCTTTCGCAACTTTTGGCAAATTACTTTGGAGGCTGCTTCGTTGGCTGACTTACTGAAATCTGAGAACGGTAGTGCAAGAACATCTACTTTATTTTGATTACTGACACTAGATGTGATACTGTTGATAGAGACACAAAGCATAACATAGGTAAAAAAAACAAAGCTTCTCAAGTGATCAGCTAACTATTACGTTATTCCATACTAGCTGAAGATAACCACACTGTGGGCTGCAATCCCCTGTTATATAGGGTTTATGGCCGTCAAACGTTAAAACATTACTTTACTCACAGTTTTACTGCCGTAGATAGCATATACCTGGGGCTAATCGCCCGCAAGGTATTTTCATCTTGTGTTAATAAAAATTGGTGTGTTTCTCAGTAAATAATAAACCCTCCTCTTGAACGATAATTTCGGTTTACTGTTTAATCTTACAGAAAACAAACTGAAATATGAGAGTAAATTTAAATACCAACAGTCGTTTTCTTTTTTTTCTTTTCATATTTCCACAGCAGATAACTTTAAAAGGTGGTGAAATCCAAGTAAAAAGCATGGTAATTTTAGAACTTGAAAAAAAGAAAAATTTTGTGTGTCCGTTCATTCTTTATTAACAGAAATCCTTAGATTTAAATTCATGTGCTTCAGGAAGATGAATAATTGTTGAAATTAATACAGTTAGTTTTGGTCAAAAGTTATTTTAGTTTACATGACTGTTGTTACTGACAGAAACATTTCCTTTCATCTTTTATGTAATATTATATGAATATTGAAAACAAAATTGAACCCCTATCAAAATGAATACAGTGAATGTAATAATGATTTCAACTTGTTCAATATTGGTTGAATAGACAGAAAAAATGTAATTAAAACGTTTTAGTCTTCCACACTTGAAGAATTCCAAATATTACTTTTTGAGTTTTCATGGATTATAAAATCAGGGAATTCTTTGAAAATTATAGTCTAAAATCATCTTGATTGAAAGCTTGCAACCACTTCAGGGGGTGACACGCAAATTTTTTGATGAAACATCGTGAAGAATAGTTTCAGAAAATCTTTTTCATGCATAAGAAAAATGCAAAGTCTGTCGAGAGAGTATCCAAACATGTTTTGATAATGAAAACAAGCCCACCTGGTGCAATGGAGCATTAATCTTTTTCTAGGGAGTTCCTTTTGAACCCCACAGACTTATCGCAGTGTCACATCCATTATTGAAAACCATCTATAGAGTCCACTTTCGGGATCGCAACTTATCTTTAATCTCGTCCATAGTCTGAAATCATCTTTCATTTAATAGCAAAAAGCCAAAAGTCGTGGAGAGCCGAATCGGAACTGTAGAGGGGGGGGCATAGACCAGAATGATACGATTTTTGCTAAAGAAAACACAGCTCGAAATGCAAAGAATCACTTCCAACGCATCGGTTACACACTATATAATCTCGCACAAGAGTGCTTCACTGCCGACTGGGTAACTACACAAGAGAGTATCGTTTCATCCAAGGGCATTAAGGTATCTTCTGATTGATTGCCATGTTGCGACAACGCCACGCAACTGGTTCTCGAGATTTTCAGAAGTGTTCGATATTTCCCGATGGGACCTCGTATATTTGGGCGTATCAGCTACATCTGGTATTCACAAAACACGGCACAGGTGTCAATGTAAGGGACTGCAGGGGTACAAAAACTATCAATCTTCCAAGTAATGGGGGAGGACGTACCTGCAATGACATTAAAAATCCTGACTTTTAACAGAAGTTTCTACAGAGAGCATGAAACTTTCCCCGGGTTCTTGAGGGGATTTCCATAGAACGTTTTGGACAATAGATTCTTCTACTTTTTTTTAAGCGTATATTGCATGCAGTTGTTTCTAAAAGGCCGTTCAGTAATTATCTAAGAAGGAAACAAAAAACGATACAAAAAGAATGGTGTTCCGAAACGCGATAAACGCCACTAGAAAAGTAAATGTGTTTAATTGAACTAAAATTCAAATTCTTGATTTGAACTTTTCATCTCACTGAAGCTTTATGAACAGCGAATATATATATGTATATATATATATATATATATATATATATATATATATATATATATATATATATATACATATATATATATATATATACATATGTATATATATATATATATATATATATATATATATATATATATATATATATATATATATATATATATGTGTGTGTGTGTGTGTGTACATATATATAAGTTGTAATCAGATAAAAAGATCAAATCTGCAATATGATTTCGATTTAATTGAACATATTTATGTGGACTAAAGGTTCTGGTTTGTGTAAATAACTTTTGAATGTTCGATTTTGTGTCAATATTTTTTTGATTTCTGTATTTTAAAAAAATTTTGGTCCGAATTCTGTCAATTTTGAATCTGTATAAGGATGTTGAAATTGAATCTTTCAAGTGTATCAGACATAGTTAGCACTCACTGCATACCATTGAATACGGTGTTGTTTATTTTCCTTGTTATTTATAATTTATTACAAGGGTAAATAATCAGAGGTATTTGCAGATGCCTAGAACACGGATCTAATTTTATGACTGTTTCAATGTGTGAGGATAATTGATTGCAGTAAATGCAATTTTGTCATTTCCTTCCTTGAACATTGCTTTTTACAAACATTTTTAAAATATCTAATATTGTCGAACTCCAGTCCGAGTTAGGGACTGGAGTTGACTTTGTTTTCATACCTTAACAAAGAAAAAACTATCCTCACCTAATTTAGTAGAGATATGGGTAAATTGTCAGCGTGTGTCTGTCCTGTCACATTAAACCAAACCAGTACATGAAATCAACATTTCCCTACTGTGACTTGAAATCACAAAACAGCTGATTGGTAGGCGATAAGTAAAACTGATATCTCACATATCAACAGAAATTTATGTTGCAAATATTTCAAATGAGTACGAACATATTAAAAAAATACAGAATATAATTTGGTATTTAAAAAAGGACTTTCACGATTGACACGTTGAATCTTTACAAGAATAGGTTCGACAAATTCGTGAATACTGGCAACAAGTGAGGAACCTAAACTTGATATAAGACACAAAGAAAAAGAAAGACGTTCAACGTTCGTTTACAAACAATGATAAATGGAATGAGAGATTTAACAAAGGAGAAAAGGATACTAAAATAATCCGATTTCTTTGGAAGAGAGAGGAGGAGTGGACAATAGAGACATTTCAATTGTTATGGGACTTCATGGATGAGGATCCTGAAGAGTTCTTTCAATCAGAACAAAATAAAACTAGAGGATAGAAGTATTAATTCACAAATAACTTTCTAAATTGAACATAAGACATTTTTTCCAGCCCATATGTTGTTGACTCGCATAATCGATGGACTGAAAAGACAGTTGCCGCCATGTCTATTGACAGTTTTAAATTCAAAATTGAGCCAGTGTTTGGAAGAGTTTAGTGGGGCTAAACATCTGGTACATTATCCAACATCTGTTGAATCATCTGGTATGGTATTTACAATTATATTTCATCCTGATAAATAAATACATTCATAATAAAGAATACATACTTTTATAATTCTTATCTATTATTTATACTGAGGTTGCTGTATGTAATCATCTTCAGTTGGAATAGGTGGAATAGAATTTGACCTTGCAGCACACACACACACACACACACACACACACATATATATATATATATATATATATATATATATATATATATATATATATATATATATATATATATATATATATATATTCACCCAGCAGAACGATGTTATACGATAAGATATCATATTAGAATGTGCTGAGTATGGATACTGGTTATAGATTAATCTGAGTTAGGCCAGCACACAGTGTCAAAATTAAGCGTAGTAAATATCTACATTAAGCGTATGCTGTAGCAATACACGTAGCCGATTGGTCTTTATTAGTAAAGTAAGTTCGATTTTTGTTGGATACACCAATGGTACCTTTCTATGGGAGACCAAGATGAGCCTAGTAGCTCTGTAGAGTCACCTGCTGTAGATCAAGTTAGTTTGATCTTTACTTGGTATCCCAGTATTTTGACCTTAAGCAAGACTAACATAAGCATAGTGAATATTAACAGAGTACCAACAGTGAAGAGATATACAAGGTCTGTCCCAAAGTATCCACAAACTAAATATTAACGGAAAAATTGTCAACCAGTGCTATTATCAACAGATTCCATTTTAAAGCAATACCTATCAGACCAGGCTAACTATCCCAGCGTTGCTTTCACTTTCAAAAGTCATATTTTGTTATCGCCATCTGTTGCCTTGTTGCATTCCCCCTAATCTCGTCCAATATAGTGTATAGTAGAGAATGGCTAACAGATGTGGCTGATGCATTTTTTCGCCTGGAAAAAAAAACATGATCCACACATGATCTGATCGATGGGCATACCTTTCCAAAAAGATAAATCACCACAGATATCAAAACGGTTAAAACTATATTCGATATCACAATCGGTCGGAGATTTTGAAAGAAAAAAATACATTCAAAACATTTTTTTAGAAATGCAAAACGACTAAAAATATTCTTTTGTTTGAAAAGTTTCATGGTTACTTTTTTTCATAAGAATATATTGTAGACTTTCAGGTTGTGAAAAAATATTAGCTCAGGGAATCATTTTCAATGATTTTTTTTTCCAAATTAAAAAGTCAATTATGGATGAATGATTTTAGATATTTTGAACTTCTTTGGGTCATGGACTAAGTGATAATTGTGCACATCTTAGGGTGGATCCAGGAATATTTTTCTGTCACACACCTTGCCTCGTAGCTAATTGATTTTCCTTCAGTTTTCAGTTGGCCTTTGGCGTTAACAGAGGAATGTGCTTCCTAGTTTTGCAATTTGGGTCACTCCTGCTATGCTTTTTTATGTCCTTTCAAACAAAAAGGTGGCTTTTGGTAACAATGAAGTTTTAAAAAGAAATTTTTCCTGATTATTGAACCTTGAACATGTTTGTGACATGATAATTACATTACTGCGAATAACAACGATTGAAAAACAAGTTTCAAGTCAACCAAGAAGGACTTTCTGTGAGATTCAGCCGTGAAAAGCAAACTAATCCATATCTGATGGTTTAATATGCTTCACTTAAAGAATGAAATCAAGATAATATCACAATTTATGCCTGAATTGATAATCGCAATTTTTTTTCCCAAAGGTTGAGTTAGGTTTGATTTAACTTGATTCCATTTATACTTTTGATTGTTGTTTTGATTAAACAAACTGCTGATGAAATCAAAACTACGTATTTTGTTATAAAATAAAAACTGAATACGTAGTTTATGTTAATTTGATAGATTTCAAGTAAACCCATTGTCTGACTACGTATGTATTTATTTTTTGTAAAAAAAAAAAAAAAGTTAGCAAATCTGGGCAATATCTAAAAAACAATCTTTTCGTAAGAAGTCCAACCTTGAGAAATATGTCTGCTATATGCATCCATTCGACAGTAGGGCGCAAATGACTCAGATACAAATCACAAGGACGTAGTTGTCCAGTGTGCAACCGACCTGAGACCGTTTCATTTTCATTTACGTCAAATAGAACAACGTACATAATTAACAAAGGTGCTTCTAAAAAGTGACACTGATAAAAGTCAAATTCAAATCATCGGAAATTAGTAAGCTCAATGTAACAATCTAATACAGCTACACGTTGGTTAGAAATTTATATACGTTTTTGATTAAAAAAAAAACAAAAAAAAAGAGGGTCATTATAACAAAGGTTGTACGAGGAATCATTTTTGAAATATTTGATGATGTTGAGCGTCGATGAGATGAAATGGATTAGAGTTGTTTATCTCATTTGTTATCTACTTCCTGGAGTTGGTTGAAAATTCCTACATGCCGATGTATATCGTTACAGGATGAATTTTACATTTTTATGGCCAAGTGTCTGACATTATTCTCATACGCGTGGCTCATTAAACAAAGGGTGTAGTATACGTTTACCCCGGAAACGTGTAAGTGATGCTTGCTTCAATCATTATTTACTTGATATTACTAAACTTATCACAAAAAATGTTTTTAAAGTCTGTTATAGCTATTCACAACCGTCTCCTATGGCTATGCCACGTAGACCTCATTAGAAGGCTCAACACAGTCGCCCACTAGGTGTTATAAGTGGTGCACCGCTTTGCTTCGCCGTTTTTAATTAAGGATGGCTTCTACATATCGAAATACATGAAATTTCACCAATAGCTTTTTGTCTCAATGAGCTCAGTATTAAGAAAATATGAATCATTTCATAATAGTATAGTAGTATTTGTTTATTTATCGAAAAATAATTATTGATTTTTTTGTTTATGCATAGAACATAGGCTTGCTTTGGCTCATTGTATAGAAGTACAAACGCTATTTAATCTCTCTTTATATCAGTGTTAGGCAAGGAAGAAGGGGACAATTTGCAATATGACTTACTTTTATTGTACAAAAATGTTTTAAAAACTGATTTTTGACACACTCCAGTGAATGTAAACCATGGGTTTTCTTGAAGACGCACATACAATTTTTTAAAGATTAAAAAAACAACAACAGATTTTGAAATATACGAACGTCCCGAAATTACACAGCAAATAAACTTTCAACTCTTTTAAAAACCGATCTTCAAAAATACGGTAACCCCCCAAAATACATAGTCAATGAATTTGCTTTCAACTTCTTCAAAAACCGATTTTCAAAAACACAGTTATCCAAAAACGACTCTGCTTATAAGTTTTTAAATTATTTTTTATTTGCTTTTTTTTTTAACACTAATCGTCCCAAAATGACACAGCTAGTAAGTTTTGGACAATATTTTTGAAAACTGATTTTTGGAAATCATAATGACTGAGCTAATGAACTTTTGAAAACTTTATTTTAAACCATCGTTAAAAACACAGATATTACAAAATGTTGTTGCAACCGGCCGAAACCCTATCAGTGACAGAATACCGTCTGCCAGCTAGACACCCTGACTTTAACACATGGTAACCGTGTCACTTTGAAGTCATCGAAATAATAGCTTAAACAAAGTATGACGAAAAATACTACACATTGGAAAAATTACTTTTGCTCCTCAAAAACTTTTTTTTTCAATAAACGCAGCATACGTTGAAAGTATCTTCCGTCATCTTGGTGGGGGTCTAACTGCGCATGCGCAATATAAGTGTCATCACTCTAGCATTTTGAGGAATAAGACTCGTTACAACATTCTCTGGCCTCACCTACTTATTTTAGAAAAGAGAGAGAAAGAGACAGAAGGACAGAGAGAGAGAAAGAGAGAGAGAGGAGATGTGACTCACAGTGCTGATGTTGTGATGTCTGTCTCGATAACAGAGATAGCTGAATCATGTTTTGCTTTTTTTCCCCCTGGGCCTTGATTTTCCATTCAAGACTTATTAGCGTAAAGAAAATTCAATGAGTTTAGGGAAGAGAATTAGCTTCCAAGAAGGGCCTCCCATACCCAAAATAAGTAACTGAAAAACGTAAAAATAGAATAGGTCAGAAAGACATCGATACCAGTAGCAGAGTTACAATTGTCTTTGTATATTGAACTGAAAGCAGGTAGTATGCAAGTCACGGTCAAAAGGTTATACACCAGCGGGCGCCAGCAATCGTTGTAATAATCAGTGTGGGTATGAGGGGCTGTTAGAATCTTTGTTTTTATAGAGCTAAGGCCTGGAGGGAGTGAGGGTAAGAAGCTAATGTTTTGAAGGTCGAGATATCACTGGATTTTGAAAATTCCTGGGTGTCATTTTGGCAACCGATATCTTGTGCACCACGTGGTTGTAGCAAATCATACTTCTGGCTTGACCATCAAATAATCTTTGGGTTTTACCGTAATGTCCTACACAAGAATATAATGTCTAAAACAGAGACCATTTCGAAGTGAAAGAGCTTATAGAATATTTATCTTTACTTGATTTGTTAGTGTGAACTGAAGATTTATCGAGTGATGATCTTCGTGGGAATATTTGCTCAGCTGAAATACAGTCAACAGAATGATTATCTTTTCTTAAGTCTCTTTGTGTGACTTTTGTGAGAATCTTATGTGGAGCCAGAAGCCATTTCTGACTTATGAGAATGCTCTCCTCCCTTCATCTGTCTCCACGAGTGTGAATGGCATAAGAAGTTAATATCAAGGCCGGAAGCCATGGAGTTCATCAAACTCTTCCTGTCACTTCTTTCCTTAACGTAAGTTCAGTGAAATTCTAAACTTACTGCCAAAAGTCAATGCCACAGATGGCGTCTATCCATCATTCTACGTGAAATTGTCAACTGCACTTTGTCTGTCGCAATTTTTAAAATATCAAAACGATTAATCTATTTGCTGTCAATTGTCAAGAGGTGGAAACTAAAATCGTATGGTCACATCTTCAAAAGTTCTTGCCTTGCGAAAATCATCGTACGAAGCACAGTGAGGGGCGGGCGAAAGTGAGGAAGACCGGAGAAGTGATTGGAATGAGATATCAAAGGATGGACAGGCCTTGACTTAGCAATCCCAGAAAGATCAATTTGAAACGGATAAGGATAGCAAGGACTGATCACGAAATCAAGAGTGATGCCCCAACGATCAGCCAACGTTACAGGATAGGTTCAGATTCAATTATTCAACAAGGGTATATTAAAAAAAAATGATTTAAACTCACAGTCACAGTCAATAGTTGGACAACCGTAGCGTCAAAGTTTTAAGTCATGTAAAAACTAATTCCATCAAAGAATATATATGATCAAGTTATATCTATGACTTTACTGGTGTTTCATATGGGGAAAATATCTAGATTCGAAAGAATCTAGACATTATTTATAAACCCGTCAGAATAAGGTCCCAAACGATAAAGAAAGAACCTTTCTTCCTAAATAAAAACATTTTTAGAAGTGGTTTAGTGCAGTACTGACGCTAATTTCCAATGTAAACAAGACGG
>OY735203.1:73575162-73602662 GCA_963457665.1 Thysanoteuthis rhombus | reverse complement strand
TTGTCATATGGAAATATTCTGCTAGTAGCATAATAATAATATAATATAATTATAAAAATCGTAAATGGCTATTTTTGAACCTTAAATACAAAAATGTCGAACTCATATATTCTATTTTAACATTATAGAAGATTATTTACTTAATGCCGACGCACCTTTAATAGCATCTCACCTCTTCTTCCTTTCCGTTGATTAACGTAATCGAGACCAACCAACCCACCAACCGATCGAAAAGCGTTTCATAGAGATGTGTGGACAAATCTTCAAAAAATTGCACCATAATCGTGCACTATAATACGCATGCTCAGATCAAATGAGAAGCATATATTCAAAGTCAGGTACTCGGGAATTGAATAAGGGGTGAACAAAGGGTTCTGCCGGGCCCTTTCCTCTCTCCTATTAGTTATCCCGTTTACATCAGTCCAATATAAGCAAACAATTTCTGGGATTCTAGGAAATTCTTGGCCCTCTTCACCAGTCAGGACTTTTTGGGCTCCTGGGTTCAGGTAAGATGTGCCCCACCCCTATATCTTCTGGCCGAGGATTTCTTTTTGAAAACTCTGTATTATCGCAGACAACAAAGCGTGTGGTGTGGGTGGAGGGGAAGAATGATCATTGAAAGAAAGAAGAAAAAAAGAAGAATATGTCTGCTTAGTCACTCAATAGAAACCATCTACCAGATAAGGGTGATCAATTAAAAAATTAGAAAATGGGGTGATCAATGACAATTCTGTTGCCTTTAATTGAGCAGTGATCACTCAAAAAGTCAGAATTTTCAAAATAAAAAGAACAATTGTAAATGCTCTTGCACTCAAACAAAGGGACGAGTTTAGCATAAGCTTACATTACAAATTGAACCCTCGCTAAAAACCTAACGAGAAGGGTTATTTTAGAAAAGCAAAGAAATCGTACAGGCAACACATGATTACAAATGAATGTTTAATTTTTCAGCCCTTCTGCTCTACAAGTGCACCTTATCCATGTGATACATAGCCAGTCAGCCAAACCAACTTGAAAACTGAAGAAACTTTTGTTTACATTTTTGGTTGATAGCTCCTAATACAGGAACTGCTTTCGCTGATTCCGAATTTCTCGGGTGTTAACGGTATTAGTTGGTGCAGGATGGCCGAGCGATTCCACTAAGAATGGACTCGGCGATATGAGTTCAAACTCTGACAGGGGCAGTTTGTGTTCACTTTCCACTTATGTCTTTGGGAAAGGCATGAATCCACCCCATTCCAATCAATTGGTGAGGGTTAAGTAGATTAGAACTCCCACTGGGGCAGATTGTGTTCACCTCACGTAAATGTTCTTTGGAAAGGCACGAATCCATCGCTCCCCTCAATCATCTATCAATATTAGATAAAATAGCTCATAGGGGTAGTGAGTGACAGCACTTTGGGTGCTTGTCACCGTTAAGTCTATTTCACATAACACAATCCAGCGCTGATTACATTAAATACCAATGAACAGCTGAAGCCTAAGCCAGACTAAGGGCTCTCTCTCTCTCTCTTGCTCTCTCTCTCTCTCTCTCTCTCTCTCTCTCTCTCTCTCTCTCTCTCTCTCTCTCTCAGGATGTTAAGGGTGTTACCTTATTACATAATAAATGCCCTCCCAGCCAACCTTACCATGAAACCGTCAACCCTGTCATTGGATCAATTACCCTTACAACCTTTCCCGGATTGTCAGTCAATTAGTATCATTACAGAAAATCACCCGTTTGGTCCAACGCCAATGTAAACAGATTATCTCCCCTTTTGCCACTAATTTGAAAAAAATTATACGAAGCTTTGTTTTCTTATGGTGTCGACTGTTGTACCATTGGTGAAAATCGTAAATACAGTTTATAGAGTAAATACAAAGAGAAAAAGGGGAGAGAGTAAATATGAAAGAGAGAGAACGATAGAGACATTTGGAATTAGAGAGGAGGGGAAAATTGGATGAGACGAAAAGAGAGGAAAGTAGAGAGAGGGGTGTAAGAAGAGTGGAAAGAGCAGGAAATGACAGAGAGGATAAGAGGGAGAGAGAAAGACAGGGGAATTGAAAGAGAGAGTAGGAGGGAGAAGTGAACGAAAGAGATAATATTAAAGAAAGGAAATGAGAGAGAGGAAGAGAGAGTATGAGGAGGGGTTGGGAGTGTCAGAGTCATGCGTGCGAGACAGAATGAGAGAAACAGACAGAGGGGGAAATGTGAGAGAAAATTAATGAAACTAAGAGACGCAACGGCAGAGAGTGGAAATGAGAGAGATAGAGAAAGGAAGGAAATTAGAGGTAACGGGGAAAAGAAGAATAACAAAGAGAGACGAAATGGATGATAGATGAAGACAGAGAAAGAAGTAATTAGAGAGAGAATGAAAGAGATGGATGGAAAATGATAGAGAGAGGGAGAAAGAAAAATAAACAGGCGGAAATAATTAAGATTCGGTACACATGGACCCGAATGTTGGAGAATTTTGTTGTTCAAATTGTGTCAAGTTCAGATAAGAATTACTTAACCGGTAAACCTTTATATGTAAGGTAACATATTCATAGTATTTCAATCTCAAGTCTTACGATTCACGCAGGCATTCCCAACATTGGTGAGCATTTCTAGAGGGATGTTTGCACAACTATCTCTGATTCTTGAGCCTTCAATTCAAAAAGGTATCTTGATCTTGGTGAATAAACTTTGCTCTTGGTGAAGCCCTGCAAAATGAAATCGGTAATACTAACTGGACTGCAATTTTCACCTCAGTTCAAACGTTATTGTTCACGCCATTTTACTTTGGACAAACTTAGCTGAGCTTCGGGTGAAACTCCTTTGCTTCAGTAAAATATACGAAAGAAAACAGGATTCATTTTTCCATAAAATATTATACCGAAACCCGTATCCCATTTCAATTCATTTATTAGTAGTTCCTGTTATAAAACAAGTCGGCCTGAGTTAAGACATTTTTTTTCTTACTTCTGCCGTCATGACGTCACTGTTTTTTTGTTTTTTTTGGTAAAGTCATTATGATTGCTGATGAACGGAAATAAAAATCAAAACTCAATATTAAGAGGTTGGCTATCATATGTAGAACTCAGATGAAAAATTTTCAAACACAAAGTTATCGATTGAGACATAATTTCAAAAGTAAAAGGGAAAAGGAAAATGGTTTAGTCACTCAATAGAAACAGTCATATGACCAACATCGTTTAGCAGCATGCTGTGTTGGGTGTGATATATTTCAAGAAATTGGAATAGGAGTGATCAATTAATCGTTTACTTCTTTCACCTTTCGTTTTGGCTGTGAGGATTTAAAAAAATGAGTGAATTTCCAAAAAATAAGCAGGAACAAAATAATGATCAGTCTATCAAGGACTTGTATAGTAAATTTTTTTTGGGGGGGTAAGGATTCAATTTACTATACAAGTCCTTGATAGACTGATCATTATTTTTTTTGGGGGGGGGGGTAAGGATTCAAAGTTTTAAAAAAATTTGGGGGGATGAAGAGGTCAAAAAATTGTTTACATACATATATACCAAAAAATCAGGGAACCTACGACCGAAAAAGTAGCCACTTCAACGGAGCGTCACTCTTAACCATTGAGCCAAACACCCCGACCAGACCGACCTGAAAACTGAAGATAACCTATTTTAACATGTTTTGAGGGAGTTTTGGTTTGCAGTTTTTAATACATTGTTTACTTTTTAGACACCCTGAATATCAGTAACCAGTTGATATTTAACGGCTGACGGCCTTTCTTTTTTATCTACATAAAAGCCTTACTCTGAGAAATACGACTTCAAACAAGAGAATGTGTCGATTCAGCATGTAAGCCTTCCTCGCATTGAATAGATTCTGATGCTGCCAGACACTTTTGTGTCTATAATTTGGATTTAATATCCCTTTTTATCAAGCAACATTTCTTGAACTGGAAAATGATTCACCCAGGGGAAATTTAATTTAGTTGGGGGATGAACAAAACTGAATAGTTAAGTGAAAGGTGACTGAAACATGAAGGGTGAATCACTTAATTTACGCTAGTATTTATATTTTTCTATTCTTAAAAAAAAGTAATCTTTGTTGTAAACATGTTGAATAAGAAAACATTATTTCTGAAAATCTAATTCTAAGTCTATTGTTTGCTGAATTTACGTAACTTTTTTCGTATAATTTTTTCATTAAACATTTTGTCACTCCTAGTATTTTTAAGTATGAGTAGAAAAAAGTGTTTGTTCCGAAACTAAGAGTGAAATCAAAAATTACCTCTGAGATTGTGACTTCGTTTGAAAAGAGGGCAAAGGAAAGTAAATCAAAATTTCAAAATAGTGAAACGTTTTAAAAATTACGAAATTCTAACGTTTTGTAAGTCATGTACGATGGGAAATTTACTCGCTAGGTCTATTACAAAAACGAAGTCGCAAAAATCGATTTTTCAAAAAATTACTTTTGAATACTGGAATAGCTTACCATCTTATGTAAAAAAAGAATAGTATAAGTATAAATAACTTGAAGGATAACTTAGATACATTTACATCATCTGGGAATAGTAAATAAATTGAGAGGGCATTTTTTGAGTTATGAGCTGAAATATATAGAAGTTATGAAAAATAAATGAATACAATATGCCTGGTAAATGTTTCTCTGTACTGAGAATTTTTTTCATCAAGTTTCATATATTTTTATGACTTGAAATAATCATTATTGAATTGAAATGAATTGAATTATGTTGTAATGCTGTATACGTATTTCTAATGGAAATTTTTTACGGAGATGCTTTTGAAGTATTCTAATAATGATTTAACCACAAATGAATGAACTGTATACACGAACATGTTGATTAATATCATATACAAGAAAATCTCAAATCTTATCCAGGAGAAAAGAAAGAAATAGAATACAGACAATACAATCAGACTCACTTTGGAAATTATTGCTTCCCCTCGGTCAAACAGGCGGAGAAAATGATTGGAGCCACTATTTTTTTAAAAGTTTCTGATTGATATTTTTGACTATTTTACATTCAAGTTTCCATCTACATGTTTGATCTCTTCCTCTTAATCATTTCTCTCCCTTATCCTTACCTAGTAGTTGAAAATACCAGACCCCAACGATTAGAATAGAGAATATAGAGCTGAAGAAAGTAGATCACTACATCTACCAAGGAAAAATGGATCTCTATGAAATCTCAAAAGGAGAAGAAGTCAAGCAAAGAATCACTCTACTTAGACAAACTTTCGATGGATCAATCTCAACATTCGAAAATAAGTGAATTCCATTGTCCTGAAAAGACGGGTATACAACTATATATTTACTCGATTGTCACCTATGTAGGTGAACCATGAAATTTAACTAAACGATTGATCCTCAAACTGAAAACCATGCAACGTGAACAGGGAAGAATCATGCTCAACATCATATGGAGAGATCACAAGACAGCACCTTGTATCAGAGAAAAGGCAGGAGTCAGAGACATCGTAGAATCCATTAGAAAACACGAATGGTAATTGGCTGGTCATGTTACAAGAATGGCAAGTAACCACTGGACAGCACGACGCACCACGTGGATCCCAAGAGATCATATGTGAAACTGTGGCTGACAAAAAGAGAGATGGTGTAACGAACTAGACAAGTTCAGAAAGTACTGGCTCCATGACATCCATGATAGAGAGGTCTGACGAATCTTGAGGAATGTACTTGTCTAACGACGAACACTGAAAGATTGGTGGTGGTAGTGGTGGTGGTGCTGCTGCTGCTTCTGATGATGATGATGATGATGATGATGATGATGATGATGATGAGGTTTTTTGATGAATTCTCCACTCTTTTAGTCTGTGGGATTAAGTGACAACAGAGTATTTGTTGCAATGCTAAGCGGGAGCCAAATTTACAGCTCAAATTATTTACACGATCATGTCACTTCAAATAATTGCACTGTTAAAAAACATGAATAAAATAAACACTTGAGAATGAAGTTAATTTATGCTTTTTGCTCATGTTACAAAGTGTATTGAAATTATCCACACAGAAATGAAAATGATTAGAAACATAACGAAATTTACTCCCGGGTTAACTTGATTTTTGTAATTAAAACTTGAAGGTGAATGATACTAGAATAGATAAAAAAACAGTCGAACATCACTTGAACCATCAAAGATGGTGAAAGTTCTATCGCTTTTTTAAATGTGTGTGTTGTATATGTATTTGTTTATTCATTTGCTTGTTTCATTCAGCGCTCCTAGCCATACTGTTTTATCTACAGACTTGCAAATTGGCATTGGTACCCCAATAGGCTCCTTCCGAAAAATATTTTTCTGGGGGGAGCAGGGGCTTATTCTGGAGTGGAGGGGCTTATTCTGGAGTGGGGGGCTTATTCTGAGAGATTTATTTGTTAGGATTTTCAGCGCTCCTGGCCATACTGTTTTGTCTACGGACTTGAAAATCGGCATCAGTATCCCACTACATCTTTCTAAATAACGGGGGTTACAAAGCTTTTTTTACCTTTCATGTTGGCCTCATTCTAAAGGGTTTATCGATAACATTTACATTCTACAGAATCTACATGTTTTTGATTTTTTAAACTAGTTTTTTTTCCAGTGAATAACTTCTATAATGTCATAAATAGAATTCATTCTAACCATATTTATTCTTCGATAGAATCTATCCACATGACTTCAAATTTCAACGCTACAGTTGTTCAATCATTGATGGTGATGATGGGTCATAGCGTATTTACTGCTGACAAAAATAGTCACCACTTAAAAAGAGGGATGCTGAGAACTAGGTGTGGTTTTATGGTTAAACTCATGTCAAAGTCGGAGCCTGGATTTTTTTTTTTGTTTTTTGTTTTTGTAACAACAAGGACAATCATCACCTAATTCAGGGGAGTGAACTTATCAATGTTTCTCTATTAAACTGAATTGATAGATAAGGTAAATACGCCCAAACCGTGATTTGAAGTGACGATCATTTGATTTGCAGGCAGCTCTTTCACAGTTTCTACACTGATTGATAGGCAGATAGCTAAAAAGATGAGTTATCTCCCGTGGTAATTCTGTCCACGAAGGGAGGTATACGTATTACTACCTGTATTTCCTTCTCTCTGTCTTTCCATCCCTCCACACGATATAACCAAAAGTTCTCAATGAATTTCAATAACATTTCATAGAAAGGTGAAAATAAGATAAGGAAGATATTAAAAATTGGGGAGCAGACCTCCGAATGTTTCTCGAATAAGGGACTTTTTCACATTTACATATTTGCTCTTGACTGTCCACACGATATCTTCATAAGTTCCCAATGTATTTCATGATAATTTTGTAGAAGTTGGAGCTATAGGCTAGAATTTGGTGGCGGATTCTACGATTTATTTTCCATCAAGAAATTTTATTTTTTATTTTGTTCTTAGTTTGTGCACGGCGTTGACAGAAGAATGCACTCTCCGAGTGCTTTATAGTTTTTATGGTAGAGGATAAATATTCTGAGTGTAGTTCAGAAGCACGCAGAGTTATCCCCTCTTGAAAAATCAGCATTCAAAATTGGAATTTACCCTTAATCGAATGCTGAATGGTTGTAGAACTATACGGAAAAGAAAGAAAGAAAGAAAGGAAATAAATAAAGAAAGAAAAAGCGAGAAAGAAAATAGCAAAAAAGTTGGGGAAGACAAGGAAAAAGAAAAAAAAAGAAAAAAGAAGAGTGGGAGAACTGGAAGGAAAAGAAAGAGAGGGAGAAAGGAAGTAGGAAATAAGAACAGGAGAAAGGAAGGAGTGAAAAGGAACGGGAGAAAGAGGGCAAAAAAGAAAGAAAAGAAAAATGAACGGGAGAAAGAGAGCGAAAATAGAGAAAGAAAGAAAGAAAGAAAGGAAAGAAAAACAGAAAAAGGGATGAATGAAGAAAAACAGAAAAAAAGAGAGAGCAGGAGAATGGACAAAAGAAAGAAAAAAAGAAAGAATGAAAGAAGAAGAAACTAATTACCAAAGAAAGAGAGAAAAGATGCATACAAATCGACCAACAATAGGGAATTTCTTTAAAGAATTTTTGAAAAAGTACAAGAAAGACGAAAAATCTGAATAAAAAAATGCAAAAGACCATGGGGAGATAACTAGGAAACCTTTGAGAGAGGCAGAAATTAAGTCATCCTGTCATTTGAACTTTCATATACAGGTATATCTTCATTGATACAGTCGATCTGTTCCCCAATTATCCGTACTCTACAAAACTACACCGTTCAAAATCTTATAATTCAATGTGTTGTTTTCAGCTCATGCTTAGCTAAAATTATCTGTAAATCAATACCTTAACCGCTCTACACCAAACTCTGTACAAAACAAAATTCTACTAATCAAGGTTTTCCGTTTATCGAAAGCAAAATATATCAAGGGGATGGGCAGTTCATAGGAAAAAGGGCTAAAAGAGCAACAATAACAAGAATCACAAAACAAAGCAGAAAGGAATCTCGTAGAAGGAAGATATAAGGCAGGAGAGAGAGAGAGAGAGAGGGGGGGGAGGGGGAGAAATGGGAGCCAGAGGAAGAATTGGTACAGAAGAAGAGATAAAATAGAGACTGAAAGCAAGAGGGAGAGAGGAACGCTAGAGGGCAAGAGATATAAAGAGAGAGGAGACAAGGGAGTGAGAGCAAGAGAAAGGGAGAGAGAGAGTGCAAGGGAAAAAGAAGAGGAGAGGAATCCACGCAAGAGAGAGAGAGAGAGAGAGAGAGAGAGCAAAAAGAATGAGAAAAAGGAAAAAAAGACGGATAGAGCAAGAGAAATAGACAGAGTAAGAGAATGAGAAAGCAAAAGACAGAAAGGACAAGAGAAAAAGAGATGGAAGAGAAAAAAGAGAAAAGAGAGAGAAACAGAAAGCGAGTATCATTGACAGAAAAAAGCGAGGCAAGAGCAAGAGAAAAAAAAGAGGAAATAGTAGGACAAGGAAAGAGATTGGGAAGGAGAGAATGAGAGAAAGAAGATATAAACACAATTTACTCAAACACATGCAAAACATTCTGTACGGAAGGTGATTTTCGCACGTCAACTTTTTTTTCTTGTCTTAACAAAAGCGAAAACCGCAGCCATATACGTTGGGATGTTTATTCAATTATCCCTCAAGCAAAGGGTATATTCCATTTCCCGGAAGTACTTCTGAGGGAGACCAGCGGTTAGCATAACGGTCGGAAGCGGCGGCAGAGTGATGTCTAGGGACAATTCATCTCCACCACAACCACCATCCGTACACCCTTCACCATTCCTGCCTCGTATAATTCTGTCAGAACAATAAAGATGATTTATATCTTATATAATACCTGTTTTTCATCACTCCCTTTCCCTGTAATACTGCTATTTTTCTTCCATAACCCATTTCCTTCAAGAACAAAAGGATCCCATTAGTTTTGAAAAAGAGGGTCTACCACTGTTGCGTCCTCGCTATAGTCACTCATGGAGCTGGAATGTAGAACATAACCAAAAGATTGGCTCCCAAACTAAGAACCATGCAATGTATATAAGAAATGATAATGTTTGATATCTCATCTTACTATCATATGGAAAGATTACAAGACAGCATGGGCGTACGAACGAGGGGGCAGGGGGCTCTGTGTACCTATTTCAAGGCAAAACAAAAATTCCGAGCAAATCGATCGTATATCGGGCAAAAAACGCGTAAATTTCTGGGCAAATTCAGCCTTTTGCCTATTCAACCAAACAGTTCGTACACGTTCACGTGAGGCAGGTCATTATATTGGGGAAAAACAAGACTTGGAGATATCAAAGAGCTAATTATAGAACTCAAATTGTAATGGGCTGGATATTTTGCAAGTATGTCAAACAACTGCTTGTCATGACGCACAGGTTCAGGAGATATTTGCGCAAATGGTGAATCATGGGTAAGGCCTTTGTCTAATGACGGACTATGAAAGATGATGATGATGATGATGATGATGATGATGATGATGATGATGATCTTATCCCCTACATCTGCAAGTATTGGTCCTTGTCAAGTTGATTGTAATGGTAATAGCTTTTCACAGTCCCTGCTTGGGCAGGTCAGGTAATATAGGGAATGTATTTTTGCCGAACAAACCATTGCACTCTCTCTACTATGATTTGCCACCTATTTTTCTGTGTCTTTCATCTCATAACTCAAAGACTACTTGGGTTATGACTGCCAAATATTTCATGGATACTGATGGGACCCAAGAGCATGTTCAAGCATATTAGAGCATCAGTTTTGAAAGCAAAAACATTCAATTTCAATTAATATATTTTTAAGGATGGTAAAACAGTGTGCCAAGTAAGATATAATTCAACTGTTCAGATCGATGATGTCTTGTCAAAGGCTCTATTTAGGCTTCCTACAGTAACTAACTGAAGAGAAAATAAGAGATGGGATTCGAAAATTTGCAACGAAAATTTGCAACTGGAGTTTTCTATTTAAAAAGACCGGGAGGAAACTATCAAACGATTAAGAGCGCTTAAAATCTACGGTTGGAAATGATCTCGAAACCCCAGTGAGAGAACTCATAGCAAATCAATATCTTCGACTGGAACTATTTCAAATATTTGTTTGAATGATGGACAGGGAAAAAAAGCCCAATAAATAGGTTTCATCCGAATTGAAAGTGAAGCATTCGGACACGTGGTAGCCGACAGAATTGTCACTTTTGATCCATTCATGGCAAATTGGTAGTTTTGACTCGTTTTGGAAAATTTGGTACTACGTTCGAAATATTTGGTACGTTTAGGCAACTCCCCCTGCAAATATATATTTCATATGATTATCAAGCGATACATCGATATATATTTTGTTTCATTTTCTGCAAGGTACTTACGAAATTTCAATATTATTTAGAAGTAGATATGGTAATACTGGAGTTGAACCTCGCATAGAGTGGACTGAGAAAACCATCGCAGTTATTGGGTACAACCCGCCACAAAAAGTGTGAAAGATGAAAGAAATGAAAATAGAGATGAAAATATAATACTTTTTTTTGGTGTTGAACAATCGTAGCTACCAAAGGGGGCAAAGAGTTCTAGCCTTCTCTGATATTTGCGCATTCTTGTGTTTGTTTATTTGCTTAGGTATTTGTGTCTCTGGGCTCCTGGTCATACCGTTTTGTCTATTTTGACTCGAAAATTGGCTTTAGTACCC
Organism: Thysanoteuthis rhombus; assembly: GCA_963457665.1. Lineage (NCBI taxonomy): Eukaryota > Metazoa > Mollusca > Cephalopoda > Oegopsida > Thysanoteuthidae > Thysanoteuthis > Thysanoteuthis major. The sequence continues at coordinate 73,591,554 of OY735203.1, read as the reverse complement.
TACTCGACCCCTTCTAAAAATGACCGATTTATTTTGGAAAAAAAAACAACTTTTTTGACTTTTGGGGGTGGAGCCTCATTTTGACGGGTGAAGTTCATTATAATATCTAGATTCTCCAGAATATAAATGTTTTTGTAGATGTGTCTTACACAATTTTGAATATCTCACAATGGAAAACGCCAGCGATGCCGTAAATGAAAAAATTCTGACCATTTTCATCCTTCGATCAAATTCCAAATTTTTAAGCTACGGTTGCTCCATTATTGACTGTAATGACGAGTTCCAGTTAGGTTTGATTATTTAGTCTCGATTTCATAGCATTTCCCTCTGTTTTCTTGATTAGGTACTTTAATGGACAATTCAATACGTTTTGGGCTGAACTTTTGGTAGATTTACTAAAAGCCCAGTAGCGAAACTCGTGGTCGATAATAATCATGTTCAGTATTAAAAATTGAATAACACACCAATGTTTAGACAATATAATCTCTTCCTTGACACAAAGTGTCGGCAGATTCATTCTTCGGCATTTTCCAGGTGTAAAATGTGATATCCGTAAGGAAAGAGTGTTTCTTTTATCGGTCTCTATTTTCTGGAGGTGCGAAGCAAAAAGACGACATAAAAAGAAAATTCAAACGTTAACCACAACGCTTGTGAATATTTTATTTTGGCAACGCGTGTTGTGCAGATTGTCTTTTTCGCTTTGTGCTTTGTTAAAGAAAGTGAGGAATATGGAACATTTCCCTGTTTAAAAGTATTGGAACAAGGTTTTATCTAGTTCCAATATGAAGACTTTGGCGCAGTATCTCTGGGGGGGAATCGGAGAGGGTTTCCAATCTTCTATTGACTGCTCTCCTAACTAAATCTTTTCGTGACCCATTCATTCTTTCGACAAAAATTCACCCTTCTCTTCCAATGGGGTTTAAACTACTTAGAATTATGGAAAGTGTCCAGCACTGATTTACAAGTGTTTCAATCAATGTTTAAATTTTCAATTCGGCATCGTTTTTTTAGCTTTACACTTCCGGAGGAAGTTACCAGAAAACAAGTCTCTCTCTCTTCACGGATATTATATATTACACCTGGAAAACGCTGGAGAATGAATTGGCCGATAAGATACAAAGAAAAAGGATTTCAATAGTCTGAAAAACTATTTCAATGGCATCTCAATCTGCTATATTAGAGACAGTCAACCAAAAAAAGGAGCAAGAGGGCTAATAATTTTCAACATTTACTCTTTATTATGTCAAGAAAAAAGATTTCTTTTCGTCTGTTTTTTCTCAAGTTTTTCAGTGAGGGGAGTAATTTGCTATGGAGATTTATGCTAAATCGTTCTCTTGATTAGTGTCCATCAACATTCATGATTGTTATAGGGGAATTTCTTTTTCCAAATTCAGTCTCTTTTAGAGATCAGGGCCAAGCAAAATACAAAAGAATTGATTTATTCTTTGATCGCCCCTTGTCTAAATTCATTTTTGCAGTTGATCACTCCCAACACGACATGCTACCAAAAGACGCTGGTCACGTGACAGCCTCTGTTGAATGACTAACAAGATCAGTTTTGTTAATTGTTTAGCTTACCCACTGACAGCACATTTAGTCACGGGCCTGTCCCCCCCAATCTTTTGTTTATCTCCACTCCAAGAGATCTCGGAGCCAACGAAAGGCTTAATTTTTTTTGTTTTGTTTTGTTTTTTTTTGTTGTTTTTTTCTCATTTTCTACATTAAAGAAAATTAATTAAATTGCTTTTGTCTTTGTTCTTCACAGTTTCATCGATTATCGTCGTCTTATAAACTTTTCTTCACGATTAGAAACCGTAAACTAAAACTGTCATTTAAAACTACCAAAACAGGTTTCTTCAGTTTTCGGGCCCGTCCGGCGGGCAATATATGCATGCATGCATATATGTATGTATCTTGTATGCAGTCCGCTTCAATGGAGTTGTAATACAAGCAGAAACTTTTTTTAAATATTCCCTTCAGAGTTTTAAAACTGGCTCAATTTGCAATGTAAATCCGTGCTGGATCGATCCCATGGTTCATGTCCGAGATAATTTTTGAATATTCTGACTTTTTATGGATCATGGCCGAAGGAAAAGTGAAAGAAGTAACTGATTCATTCACAACTCCGACATAGCATGCTGCCAAAAGACATTGGTCCCGTGACAGTGTCCACTGAGAGACCAACCAGACCTGCTTTGTTTGTTGAAGCAATGTTTTGTTATTGCACACGAGAGAATGGCGCACTGGAAAACTAAAAAATTATATGGTGTTGGCTAATCGAGGATTGTCTTCAAACACGCACAGGCACACATAGACACATACGTGCACACGCATATATATATATATATATATATATATATATATATATATATATATATATATATATGTATATATATATATATATATATATATATATATATATACATATATATATATATATAAAGACTTACAAAGATTTTACTTAGAGACCAAGTGAATGTCAACTTTTTGTGCCCGAAGTATTCTTCAGTAACCGTTGATATGTTATGATTTTGTAATCATGAAATACACATAATACCATGAGAGCAAAGTATTTGTAAAACAAGGAAAAACACTGAAGAAAATTACATAAAATGCATTGACATACAAAGTAACAAAAATAATTTTCAATAAGTTTTTTAATGTTCGGTGTTCAAAGCTGTAAAGCTTTCTAGACAGTATATATATATATATATATATATATATATATATATATATATATATATATATATATAACTATGGATAAATGCTACTTATGTCACAAAACGCATGTGCACGTGCACAAAACACATATACTACATAGAAGCACATGCACATACACACACATGCATATGCATCTACACAAATACATTGCTGACAAATATCTACACACTCCTATCTACCTTAGTCTATATACATATGTACAGAGAGAGAGAAATTGAGAGATAGAGAGAGATAAATAGTAAACACACATAGATAGTTGTTTATAAGCTTTCTTGATGGTTTCTCCCAAGACACGATTGCCTTTATTTATTCCTATTTGTTCTGCTTTTCCGTCCAGTCTACGTGTAGTCGAATCTGCACCGTTATTTTCTGTTATTTTTTGCGGGGGAGGAGATTTAGAGCGGTTTTCGTCACATCAGTGTTCTGTTTTTCGCAAGATTGCGTAGTAATGAGGACAGAAAGACGTTAAGAATGGTTTCATTATTTTAGCTCGGAGAATTTTATGTAGCCTTTGCCACTTTTTCAGTAAAAATATCTCCAAAGGTTCCAATTCAATTTCATGGAGGACTAGGTGATAGATTCAAGAAGTATTCATCAAATTTTGGAGCATATTGATATACAATTAGCTCCCCCACATTGTGGCCCTTTGTTCATACATACAAAACAATATCTTAAAAATTTCCCTGTCTGTACTTACGATATTTCCAGAAGTTTTGAATGAATTTCAATGAAGTTTTGAGGATGTGTGGACAAGATACTACAGAAAAATCAACCAATTTTGAAGTCGGTTCATTCACAATGACCCCTCCTCCCCGTCACAATCAACTGTCACTCATCACGTCGAAATTTCTCTGTCCAGCCACACGATATCTCCAAAAGTTCCCAATTAACTACAATGAATTGGAGGAAGTGTGAGCAATAGGCTCCAGAAGACTTGAGCGAATTTCAGAGTGGATCCATCTACAATTACTTCCCCTATGTTAGCTATTATTCCATTCAGGTGAATAATTGTCAAACAAGAGTTCATGACCTTTGATTGTTAATGATCCAAGAGGACTTGCTTTGGGGCCTATCGTCCTTTTGTCAACTTCACTCAGACTGAAGTTTACTTTCTGACGTCATACCCATATTATATGATGAAAAAATTCAAACTTGGGTACCACAGCAAAATCTACCAAAAATGTGTTAAAGATCTTTTGCAACTGATCAGGGATATTTACTCAAGATATTCCTACTCACTGAAAGTCCCTCTAGCATGTCCAATCAGTATCACTAGTTACGTTAAACATTCCCACGGGGCTCTATCACAGCGCCAGAACTTCATATGAACACCGTCGATTTCTATATGATTGTAATGTTTATAACGTTCCCCTCTCTATTAATTAAATTTAACCAGCTGACATTGATCACCTCACTTCTTTTAAATCTGATAATATTTTTACTTGGATGCTTTTCACTAAAGAAAAATAAGGTCAAAGGTAAGACTTTTGATTACAACTACTTCTACCTGTATTTAGCTCAAATGATAAGGTAAGGTATCTCCAAACGGCAAATGAGGGACATTTTCCACAAAGGACTTTATCCTTTTCGAAATCTTCTGAAACGTACAAGAGGTCTAACTGGGAAGTATCAAAAGATTCTAAAAACCTCACAAATAGGTCGTGCAGCCTTCATGTAACTTACTAACCAACCAGAATGCGTGAACAGACACTCAGCCATTAGTTTAATCAGTCAACAATGAGACAATATTGAATAATACAGTGTACTGTATGAAGATCGAATTCACAAGTGGTTCATTCTCCATATCTTGTTCATGGCTTTTTCGCAAAAATCTCGTTCTGCCCAGGAATTTTCAGTTAAAACTCGGTCTGCAATTGAGGCACATCAATACTCAAGAGATATATCAAGGACTCACCAGAATTTCCAATCGAACAGCTTCTTCTCAAAAACCTTTGCCATGTGGAATAAACTCCCTTCTAATTTTTTTCTTGTTGAGTACAATCTCGACTTTTTTTATTCCACAGTGAACAAGTACCTTTTTGCAGACTGAATATTTATGGGAGCTTCCAAGGAGAATACTTTGAAGGCAAGATATTTTTCCGATGATAATAAATGATTGGAAACTTTCCGGATAGACTTTGTTTGACTGGTTTGTTGTAAAATCGTAACATAAAGATCGGAAATACTTTAACTCCGTCCATTCATGTTCCATTCCATAATTACAAAGAATTTCCAGAATTCCTAATAGTTCAAATAATTATAATAAACACTGACATGCTAATATAGAACTGGTCTTTTGACCTATTGGTGGTCAAAGGCTCAAATGAATTGTTTGATTAGGTATAAAAGATTGGTGGTTCATTAACTCAGACATCATTAATTCGGCATTCGATAATTATGAAAAATCGAATCTGGTCAGACGTTAAATTCCAGATTAGCGAAATTTGATTGTAATATCCAGTGTTTAAGTTTTAAGCCCCGTTTCTCAACTTCTAGGTTTTATTTTCGTCGGTCGGTGTGTAGCTAAGAATCTTAAGTGTTTAACAGTAAGAAGAAGGCAATCTTAGATTCTTAAGACTATTAATTTTCTAAAAGTAGACAATCGAGTGATCTGGCGTAATCGGTTTTATTTTTAAAATCAAGAGAGCTGAAATCACGGTTTCTTGATTCGAGAAGATCGTTGATTCTTATAAAGTCCAGCCGCTTGGATAGTTTTTTCTTTAGTTAGAAACCGTAAATCAAAACTGCCACCAAAACAAAATAAGTTTCTTCAATTTTCAAGTCAGTCCGGCTGGCTATCTATGTGTGTATGACAGCACTAACGTAGCTGGAGATCTGATAATTAAATCATTCAATACTTGATATTTTCTTTTAGATTCATCCCCTAAATAGGTTATTGTGGTGACATTCAATTCACAGTGCAAGTTTATACTAAATTGATCCATCAATTTGTGTCGGTTCGCTTTTTTGTTTTCTTTTAATCCACGCTTTTTAGTGATCACTTCCCAGTGAAATGTGAATGGAGAGATTTTTATCCTTTCTCCATTTTTTTAATTGATCTCCCACAACATGGCAAGTTGAGAAAAGATGTTGGTCACTTGATGGTCTTTACTGAGCGACTAAACCGACCTGTTCTCTTTAGTTCCTGATTACAGTTCGACCAGTTGGGTAGATTTGGTATTAAGCAGATTGGTTCAAGATATTCTGCGTTTGAGACGAAGTGTGAAGAAAAGTAGGTTTTGTTCTTAAACATAAACAGGAGAACATGGATCAGAAATGTCTTCCCGTCTTTCTTCGTCTCCTTTCTTTTGCTTTTGCTTTTTTCTTTTTTTCCTTTCTTGACTCCCTCTTTTTTTCAGCTTTCGTTCTTGCTTTTCTTTATTTCCCCCAAAATTGATCAACACGCGCTCTCCGTTTCACACCGAATTGTTTTCTCTTTTGAATTAAAAAGAAAGAAAAATGAAAAGAAACTATTTTCCTTTCGTTGAAATTAAAAGAGAAAATGAACCTAAAATTGACTCTCTCGTCTTCGCTGGAAAGTAAAGAGCCAGAATATTCATGTAAAAAATTTTTGTTTATTAAAAAGAAATAAGAGAATACATGAAAGAAAAATAAAAGTAAATAGATGCATTGTTCCATCATTGCCTTGAACAAATTATTTTTTTAATTGTTTTGTTTTGTATTTATATTCTGATGATTAAGAATGAAAAGAAATTAGAGAACTCATAAAAAAGAAAGAGCATTATGTTATGTTCAGAAAGGCACTTTTCCTCCCTCGATAGATTCGAAACAGCCTGTGAGTGAAAAAACATAAAAAGACATTTTTATCAAATGAAATTGAAAAAAAATAAAATAACTCATAGAAGAAAAACATTGTATCATTATTGCTTTGAATAAATATTTTTAAAAGTTGTTTTGCCCTGCTTATTTCTTTTTATTTCACACTTGGAATTTTAATCAGGACCACCGTGGCTAAGTTGTGCCAAATGTTTCTAATGGAACCTTATGAAATGGGCAACTTTTCTCCTTGAGTAAATTCGTGATAAGTAGCGTACGGAAAAAAATTCGAGACGGCCAGTGTCGGAAAGAAATATGAAACAAATATTCATCAAAAGTAAATAAGAGAATAGTGAGAAAATCATGTTTTGATGGGCAGTTTTTCGCCGATGGACTCTTTAGCCGAATATGAGTTATCCATGTGTTCTAACAGTTATATATATATATATATATATATATATATATATATATGTATCTAGGTAACTGGTAACTGGACTTTGTGCGGCTCTGAGCGTTCAGAGTAGAAACTTAAAAATCTGCGTACACACACAAACACACACACACACACACACGCACACACACACACACACCTCGATGAGTAATAGAATTGTTTCTTTCTTTAATTTCTAGAAAAAATTCCCAATTTTTAGTTGGTGTTTTCAATATACAGTATAAGTTTATGCAAAATTTACCTTATAAAAATGGGCGAAAATGGGCAGCTGTTATTGATAATTCCACTTGGAATACTGATCTCTCAATTATCCCTCAATTACTTACTTTCTTTCTTCCTGTCTTTCTTTCTTCCTGGGTTTTCCTTCCTCTCTTCATTTCTTTCTTCCTTTCTTTGTTCCGTTTATATCTGTCTTCTTTTTTCTTTCCTTTTCACCTCTCCTTTCTTCCTTTCTTTGTTTCTGTTCTCTCGGCATTCTTCGAACCGATTCATAAAGATAATCGGCGTTTTCAATGGTGCAGTCTTCTGTCTGCACTCAATGACACAGGGATAGGTGCTTGCATTGTCATTGGGAGGTTACAAAAAATATTGCAAGTGTGTGCATATACGCAACAGAGAGAGAGAGAGAGAGAGAGAAATAAAGATGAATAAAAAGACGAACATTCAAGGAAACAGATGGAAATAGTGACCGTCTCGTCTACTGCCGAACATATGTCATCATAACATATATATATATATATATATATATATATATATATGTCATCATAACATATATATATATATATATATATATATATATATATATATATATCAAACATGCATGTACACGTTACACCCATTCACGGTCTTTGTCGGCATTTCTTGTTCTAAGATAATGAACGAAAAAAGAGTCTAGGATCTGTTTTAAAAAGTACAGATCTAAGATGTAATGCTGAGTTGTTTTTTAAACAGGAAAAGCCGACAACGATCGTGAATAACAGTAAACAGATTGCATAAATATGAAATTGTTAGATGAGAAATATTATTTTTTGAAAAGTAAGACGAAGGATAATATAAACATCAGACAGATAAATATCTAATCCGAATATGACCCATTTGAAGCAATAACCCTTTTCCAATGATCCTTTGATGTTAATGAGGCATCTCTATAAATGTTTTCAGGATAAGCGATCACAAATTCCGTAGAAGCACAAATTATGGCTTCCCTGGTATTGGACCTTTTTACTAGGGATATGAAGTTCAAATTACTTGAAAGCTGATTATCGACCCGAAGTGAATATTGAGGATGCTGCTAGACTTCATATCCCAATCTTCCAAGTTTACACAATGTCAGCTAAGGGGCCCTGTCATGGTGCACTTCATCGAGTTCATGAGAGACGTACACTTCCAACAAGTAAGAATCATTGCCTCCCTATCATCAAACCGTTTCTTTTAAGGATACGTAATTCGAAATGTTTCAAAAGATAATGATCTTTTGGTGAAATGTCAGGCATAAGCAAGATCTTTGTCGATGTTCAAAATGGTGCAATATTCTGCGTGCACTTAGTGACACGAGGCTGCTTACTGACAATGTCATCTGGTCGCTGAAGAAATCGTACTTGAAAACTAGTGCAACTCCTTGGGTAGCTACTATTGTTGATTAGGGCTCAACAACCACGAATAACAGCGACTCATATAAGAAACCTTCAACGGGAACTGTCACCAAAATGTCAACATAGGTTTCTTCTGCTTTCAAATTCATCAAGTTCAGTATGTATGCATCTATTACTCTGATGGAGCTAGATGGCTGAAAATTTTAACATTTACTTCTTTTTATGTCTAGAATAACATTTGTTTAGTTTATTTATTTAGTTTATTTATTTTTTTCCAATTTGCTCCTGGATAAGGTTTTAGTTTGAGCTTCACTATACGATGCAACTCTGTGCTAAGCTGATTCATTTTGTACCCATTTGTTTTGTTTTTGAAAATTCAGATTTTTTTTTTAATGATCGCCGCCCAGCAAAAGTTACGACAGGTAACATTCATTTTTTCCGATATTTTTTTCCAATTGATCACCACCAACATGGAGTGCTACCAAAGGAAATGAGTCACGTGACGGTTTCTATTGAATGACTAATCGGACCCGTCGGTATTTACGTTGAATGAAATGACCCAACCCTTGGCAACACCTTTTATCTTTCTCCGAGACGATTCACTATAATGCGATCTTTGGCATGCACTCAATGACACAAGACAACATGCAGGCAATGTGGTCTGGACACTTGGAAAAATAACGTCTGAGAGAGAGAGAGGGGGGGAGAGAAAGGGAGAGAGAGAGGGGGGGCTGTATAGAGATAAATACGCAGACAAACATTTAAAGATACTGGTCTGGTTAGTCACTCTATAAAAACTGCCACGTGACCAACGTCTTACGGCAGCGTTCTGTGCTGGGGATGATCAATTAGAAACTCGAAATTTGAAAGAAAAGGAGTGATCAATGAATAAGTCACCTTCACTCGCCTTTAGTTGGATCACCAAAATAGTCTGAACTTATCATAAACCTACATAACATTGTTACATTGTAAATTGGGCCACCATAAAAAAAAAGGTTTATGGGAAGAATTATGAAAAAAAATATTGTCTTGACTTAATAAATGTTAAAATCTTCAGCCCTCTAGCTCTATCAGTGCTGCCTGTACGCTCGATACATACATATATAGCCAGAACAGATTGGAAACTGCAGAAACCTATGTTGACTGTTTTGGTGACAGTTTTTGTTGACAGTGTCAAACAGATGGTGTTGATGACTGTGTCATCTATTACCAAACATCTTTATGAGGAGTTGATGAAAGTAGCGATTGCCTTACTAGAAGGAAAATGCACTTATTTGCACCTATTCAGTTATAGATTTACACATGAGATAGGCGGGATGCAACCCAGGGTTCCATTATATAAAGGGTGCAAAAAATGTCAAGATTGAGTTGACGTTTTTACCCCGTGATAACAACAATAAGAGTAATAGTCACCGAATTCAGTAGAGTAAAGTATTTACTGTTAGTCTATCGCACTGAAAAAAGTATTCCTTCGGACCAATTTGAAAATATTGCTTAAGAATTGTTTACCTGAGCTCACTAGTTTGTCTCGAAGTAAATTTTTGATCGAATATGATTAATATTACTTTGAGATACACTAAAATGCACGTTGAACTAATTGAAGTACCTTTTCAAAGTCATACAACATGATACTTTTTTCAGCGCAGGTCACGTTGAACCAAACCTGTAAGAAAAATTAACATCACTCTGCCATGATTTGAAATAATGACCATATGACTGAAAGGTAGCTACCCCACCAACTGAGCCAAACTGAAAAGTTTTAAATATTTACGAATTCACGTATTACATATACGATATAAAACTTAAATTATTCATCTCCAGTCGGAATAGAAGTAGGTTTGATTATATGTAACGATAAAAATCTGCTGCTTATATTAAGTTTCACTGTGTTTATTACGTGAAAAAAAGAAAGTATATATATATATATATATTATTTACTACTATAAACCGACGATTTTAATTTCGTAATCATTTTTGTAGAACTCAACCAATTCTGATAAAATTTATGTCATCTTGTAGAGACCTCTGTGGTTAGAACCTTTTTTTAATTACACCGACACACGAAATATGCTCTGAAAAACGCTACATACAATTTTTTACGGAATTCTCACTTCAACTCTAATATAACACAATATGCACCAAAGCCATTGGAGTGAATTACACCAAACTTTCCGTATACACTTAAGATGTCTCTTTGCATGATTCTCAATCAACTAAAAACATGATTTTCCAATTAGTAAACATATAACGAGAGCTTTAATGGTGGATATGGGAAAGATTTGGAATATCAGGCAGACGTGATTTATATTCAAGATTATATAGATACTGAGATGATTGATCAACCTTATTCTACTGGGTGCAATTTCGTCATAGCATAGATATATTTTCGTCCATCTTATCTTTAAGTTTTCTGAAAATCGACTGAAGGGTATTTATGTACAGCCACAAAAATAGCTATTATTAGCAGAACGAAACCTATGAAACTCTGTAAAATAAGATTATTCAATTTTTCTTCTACATAATTTTTTGTGTCTGTTTTATTTTAATGTTAAAATATACAATCTAGAAGTTGCAGTAAGTTTGAGTGGGTTTTGATCTTTTTTAATATTACTTTTTGAACACAAATAAAACAGTTGGGCACCAGAATTATTTATTATTGACCCGACAGTTTGCCACTTGATCTCCTTCTGAATCGTTTCGGTAAACAACATTGCTGGTGCTTCATTCAGAACACACATGGGGAATCGTAGGTCCTCCACGAAATATTTTGAGGTTTGCAGCCAATCTAAGTATTTATTTGAAATCTTATATAATTTTACACAGAAAGTCCATTTTATGATTTGTATTGTGAAATTACAATTGTTTGGACTTTGCGTATCAATAATGAAAAAAAAATGTAATTTGGTTGCTTGTCTAAAATGTTTGTAACAAGATCGACATTTTTTTTTTCAAGTGAATGTGTGGCCTGAATAAATACAGAAAATGTCTTTAGTGGCCCGCTGGATCCAGAAAGGCCTGATCTATTAGAGAAAGGTAAAAAAGAAGAAGAAAAAACAGCACTGGTTAGTCACTCAATAAGGACTCTCACGTGACCAACGTTTTTCGGCAACATGCCAAATTATGGTGATCAATTAAGAAAAATTGAAAAGAGGCTTATCAATGAATAAATCGTCTTTATTAAACACGATAAGGAGTAAATGTTGAAATTTCCAGACTACCAACTCCATTAATGCGAGCTAGATAAACTTGAAAAGAACCAATGTAGACACTTTTGGTTTGCAGTTTTTCAATTCTAACATAATAATAAATCATATCATAAAATTAAATGGCGGAAGTGCATCAAATGAGCCACAAGATATATTTCTATACCAAATAGTTTCATACATCACAGGAAGAAAGAAGAAAATGAAAGAAAATAAAACAAAGCATAATGAGAAACGGTGACTGGACAAAAGGCATCATAACCAGATGTATCGGTCTAAAAGAGAAACACTGCAGCACAAACTACTGCAAGTTATAATTGCATCCGGTCAAATAGCATCAATCAAGAGGACAACAATGTATTTTAACTGAATCTACACCAATCAAGTTATTCATTATTTATTGATTTATTATTTTTTTGTAAATTCAAGTGAATAAAAGTTTTCTTGCAGTTTTATTAAATGTTTCAATTAGTAAAATTTTTCAAACACTCATATTAGTGTTGTTTTTTTCACTGATGCCTTTTGTCCCGATGATTTTTGATTTGGATTCAGAAAATATCCAGAAAAAAACTTCTACTGTTCTTTATTTTCAGTGAACCAATTTTCAATGTAATGGGTTTTCTTTGTATTTCATTCAATTGTTTCATAATTCGATTTCCTTTATTTTGTAACTTTTTTGTCATCACATTCTTTCTTTTGTTTTTTTTTCAACGGTTTTGTGTCCCTCTCTTCCATTCCTTCGTTTTTCTTTGCTTCTTTTTTCGTTCTTTACTCGATAAATTACATGCTAAACAAAACACTACCTGATTTCCATCTATTGACGTACTGTATTGTACATACGTATACTTGACAAGACATTTCCACATTAAGCATATAAAACTATCCTCTTTTTAGGTTTCAAGCTCTCCTTTCATGTCGTCCATACCAGTCACAAAAGCGCTTTGATCTGTACTGCCTCCACCATGTATTTTCCATTCATGTAGTCTCTAGTAGTGCTGTGGTCTGTATAGACTCAATCAAAATTTTTTATTCTAGTTCCTCTAATATCGTTTTCAGTATCTTTGGTACGGTTCTGAGTGCTCCCACGATTGAAAGTACTACCCTGACATTCATTTTCTACACCTCCTTCGGTTCCCTTGCTTTATATATATATATATATATATATATGTGTGTGTGTGTGTGTGTGTGTGTGTGTGTGTGTATGCATGTGTGAGACCATAATTGAAAAATCCTGGACAGTTTGTACATACAGCGATTACCCGAAAAAATGTCTATCCTAGAAATTATCATTCACAAGATATATTAGTAAGTACACAGGACTTTGCAGTATCGAGTTTGAAGTTGTTTGGATCACCAGTTCTCGAAAAATCTGATGAAATAGGGGAAATCTCAAGATAATAGATCTTTCTTGATAGTTCATATGAATCATGTCACTTAACTTGGCTCTTTAGAATTATCTAACTTCAGATAAGAGAATATGAATTGGCTACACTGGAATGAAGTAACCAAAAAACTTCCAAGTCGTAGTTTCGTACGACGGATAGAAAATTATGTTATATGGCAATTATGGTAGACTGCTCCACATACCGTGAGGTCAGGCACCTTTTGAACATTTACCTTTGGAACGAGCACTGTCCTAATCTTACTATAATTCAGCAAATGTTTGTTTGTCTGTTGGTCATCGCAAGACTCAAGAACACCCAGAGCTATTAGCAACGACTTCTCTGTGGTCATAAAGAAACCCCGGAGCAGATTAATAGCAGGTTAACTTTTACTAATTTTCTCTCTCTCCAGATTGCAATGTAAACTCATTAGTTTCCATCAAGTACTGATCATGCTTACCTAAAAATCTAATATCTTACTATAATTAAGTAAATATTCGTCCGTCCATCTGTGATAGCATAATTCCTGGACAGCAAGAGGCTATTGCCACCAAATTTTCTGTGGTTACCAGTGAGACCCCAGCGCAGGTTTTCTGTATATCGATCCCCGAAAAATTGATATTGATTTTTATATCTTTCTCTTTATATAATACAAAAAGTCTGATTCTGTTGATCTGTACGTGATCTTCAAGTAGCTGAAATGGTATAACAGAACCAAAGATTAGGATTATGGTACAATTTTGTATCATTTATTAAGGTTCCATTTGAGCCTTGTAGAAACTGGCTGGAAATTTCATCCGTGAGGCGCGTATTTGAGCGAGTAGAATGTAAAATTATAATTAAATACAGGAGGATTTTCATGGGGAAATATACTCACTGATAGGGTTTTATTACGAAAAAAAAAACACTTCATAGATGAATCCAGTACGAATTTCATTTGATAGTCGAATTTCGATCGATTTTTAAATGCAAGTGTATATCAGGCATTGAAAAAATCTATTTTCAAAGTAAGTTTTTCATCGCTGTGCCTCATGGAGCTGTGATTAGTTCCTGAGATATGGAGAAAGTTGTTAAAGTATTCGTAAGATAACAAGGACTTAATAGTTAAATTAGATTGAGTATTTTTAAGGTTGTATTCCTTTTCTTTTTACAACTGGATAAGTCGTTAGTAAACATTGATAAGCATTCAGAAAGAGATGAAAAACACAAATCAGGGGAGGAGACATGTGAACGTAAAGTCAATAGTTCAGTATTTTCTGAATTGAGAAACAATCTAAGGGCGCCGGAATTCAGATGCGTTTTGAAAACAACTGTTCCATGTGACTTCTATTAATTCCGTTCGGATGTAATGGGAGAGAAAAAATCAAAATAAAATTAGTTTCACTGCCTTCCATAGTCCATTATCAAAGGTAACTACCGACTGCAATTGACAAAATCATGCCTCACAGAGTTGAAAATCAAAATTTACTGAATGATATATTGAATTTGAGGTACTAACGTCAAAGATGTTATGTTTCAATATAGGCAGTGGGGAGACTTTTAGTAATTGAATTCGTTATTTTTTGTTTATCCAAATTACTAGAACTCTTTTAAAATGTTAGTGTGTCTCTCTCTCTCTCTCTCTATATATATATATATATATATATATATATATATATATATATATATATATATATATATATATATATATATATATATATATATATATATATATATATATATATATATATATATATATATATATATATATATATATATAAAAATAAAAATAAAAATAAAAATAAAAAGATAAAATAAAAAGAATAAGTCCTTTGTTCTAAAAATATTGAATGATTTGTGTACATATGAATTATGAATTGCATTATGATATACAGGAACTTATTTGAAATTATCTCCTATCGTTACTCGCTTAATATATCACTCAATTTAAACAACGTGCATAGAATAAACAATTAAAGTAAATGTGGCTTCTGCAGGAATCGAACTTGTTACTTCAAAGTAGCAATGCCCTAACCATTGAGCTAAACAGCCACCAGTGATGTAAAGGCCAAATCACTGCTTCCAACCCAAATTCTCATCTTGATTATTTTCGGTTCATTCGTCTCTTTCAACGCGACAATTATGTATTTAAGAAATGGACATATTTCATCTGATAAAATGAATTATAAATTGCGTTTTATTATATAGAAACCTACTTGAAATGATATCCCGTCGTTATACGGTAAATATATCACTCAATTTCGGATGAAATATGTCTATTTCTCAAATAACATTTATATTTATGTGTGAATATATGTGTATGTGTGTGTCTGTGCGAGACATTAAAGGTGGGCGTGCATGTATATACGCACATCAACTAATATTTTTTGTGTGTGGAGGGATATGTACATATGTGTTATCATATATCTTGATGAATCAGTGTGAAATTAGGGGTAACTGGGCTGTTGGAAAGATTTCAAAAAATATATAAAGGTCTTGTATTTAGAAGAGATCATACTAGAAAGGAGCAGATGCCTGCATTAAAAGTCTGAAAAGGCGAAAACGACAGCAGTAGCAGCAAAATAGTGAGGATAACTGAAAAATACTACGAATAGCCCCACGCCTAAAAAATACTACTGACCAACACTTCAAGCGAGAAAAGTGGTGTTTCGGACATAGCAACGGACGAAGTAGTGTTTGTTTAACGAAATATGAACAGCGGAAAAGCTTCAGGTTATTTGGAGATATAGCAGAGGACTTGCAAAACTATTTACAATGCTTACGAGAGAAAGTTTCAAGAACATCTGTCTCGGAATAAAGATCCAACTACACACAAAATGGAGACGCTAAAGACGTTTGCATTTATTAACCTATTATATTACTACCCATCATTTACAAGCTATTCTAGAAAATACTTACGAAAATATTGACAAAATCTTCCGAGGAAAATCAACCAAGCAATCAGGCAGGCTCGGGGTACCTACATGCATTTAACTAGTTAATCGAAAAGACTTCAGATTACAACCAATCATTTCGTTTGGCTGACATAAACAATGGAAAAGCTATTGACCCTCGAGAACACACCGTAGTCTTCAGCTCAATGGAAGGTGTAAATGAGAATTAGGCAGAAGTGATTGAGAATATATACGAAAATATCATTGTAATGATTAAACTTCATAAAAAAATACTAACCAAACAGAGATTAAGGGATAATTAAGGTGGAAGAGATGATATCACTAGAACTATTTACAGAAAATATTGAAAGTACATTTCGGGGAAAGACTGTG
>OY735203.1:73470162-73570162 GCA_963457665.1 Thysanoteuthis rhombus | reverse complement strand
TAAATATGACGGCATTTGGAAACAAATGATATTTCATGGAGATTTATTTAAAAAAAAACGCTAATCAGGCGTGTGTAACTCCTGTTCTATCTTCGAAAATTGATCATTTTGAAAACTGAGAATTGATTTGATCATTTCTGGCGTTTGTAGTTAACACTTCAAAGTGGACGATGGGATTTGAATTATGCACAAGTTTTATTTTCATATTTAGGATTGGATTAGGATCCATATTCGGGTTATTGTTTTTGCTCTGAGGAAATCATTCATTGTCAGTTTAAGGATATCCTTGGGAAAACTCTGACAATCTGGTATTTGCACTGATCGTGGAAGAAATTTGTGTCCATGGTCACTTATGATGAACAGAAAGTAAGGGTGCAGTTTAACAGTATAGTTACACTATATATAGAAACCCCTATTATAGAAACCCCTTCCAATATATCTTTTCTAAAAACCTATAGATTTCCAGAAAAGTTTAATAAATTGAACACACATGAAACTGAAATAGAAAAAAGTGAAATTTTTCTCCAATGGGTCTGAACTCGGTCCACCAATTGCATCAATCGTGTTTCTAAACACTGGTGTATTGATGCTCTCACTGATTTTTTCAGCGCTATTTCACTGCCATGAATTCGAAACGACGAATTACTGCTTTCATGCAATTTTACCTTAAGATGTGTGCTGTTGGCAAATCCTTAGCTGATGATTTCGGATATGCCCAAAAGTGAGGCTCCACTTCAGGATTATGATTACATTGTAAATATAACCCCTCTTTTAAACCCAGAAGACATTGTTTTATTGAAACTGACAAATTCCCATGGGGTTCAAAGGTCAAATTGTTTTTAAAAAATTGAAAATGGGAGGGAAAATCTTTTTTAGTTTGAGTTTGAATCTTGGCTGTCCATTCAATTTACCATGATTCAAACCACTCGGCTATTAAACTGTCATGACAAGGGACTTAAGTTCAAAAATAATTGAAAGAAAATTATTGAACGCCACCGTGCATTGGAGTTGGTTGAAATAGATAATGGAAAAATGTCTTGAGTTATGGTGATTCGAAATATACGTACACTTTCATCAATCTAACTGAATAGTTTTTCTCAAAATCCGAGATCAAAAATATTTTTTTACGGACTAGTTTTCTGAGCGTGCGAACGCAGGCCCCATAAAACAAGCTATTTTCTTTTTGCAAAATTCAACCTCAATATGTGTGCTTTAAGCAATTATAGACCTACTGATTTTAGACATGTCTGTTTCTGTTCTATGATGCGTAGTTCTCGACACCTTGGAGAACAAACACACTCACACACACACACGCACACACGTATATGAGTACTTTATAATATAGGTATACCCCATAAATATAAATATTATATGAACAGCTGGTCGACTGACCTATGAAAATGGCATGACAAGCCGAAATATATCCGTTGTCAAAACATATGCGAAGGAGAAACACATTCAATAAAGTTTGAGTTGAATGTTACGAACTTGAAATTAGTTCCACTTGATAAACACATATTTGATATATTCATTATACACACATAGACAAATACGCATGCATATATATATATATATATATATATATATATATATATATATATATATATATATATATATGTGTGTGTGTGTGTGTGTGTGCGTGTGTATGTATATTATTGAGAAATGAATGTATAATCTGATAGAAATAATAATAAACTGCGTTATATTATTTTGAAACTGTATTTTAGGGTAGCCACTTCAACGTAGCGTTGCTCTTACCATGCATAATGATAATGCGGAGCCGAAATCACTGCTTCATCTCTAAATTCTCATTTTTGTTCATTCATTGTCTACATCTGCTCTATTTGTTTCTTCCAACTTACGCAATTATATCATTAAGAAATGGATGCATAATCCAGCAGAAATAATTATAAATTGCGTAATAATATTTTAAAACTGTACGTGGGATGATCTCCTGTTATTACACGGTGAATGTATCATTCGGCCTAGACAACGTAAATAGAATAAAGAAATGATGAAATGTGTCAGCTGGAGTCACTTCAATGTACCATCGCTCTTACTATTGAGCTGCAGCGGATTCGATTCCTACGACAGGAATCAAAATATACATATAGATCGTCACGTGACCTATGTCTTTTGGCAACATGCTGTGTTGGTGGTGATCAGTTAAAGAATTGGAAAAGAGTTTGATCAATGAAAAAACTACTTCTGCCTTTTATTAGGTTGTCATCACTAAAAAAAACAGAAGTCCAGATTCTATTATGAAAAAAGTAAGCGTGAACACAGCTGGACACAAACTAAGGGACCGATTTAGCATAAACCTGTATTATAAAGTGAACCCTCTACTAAAAACCTATCATGGGAGAGCAAATTAAAAACTTTTTTCTCTGCATAATAATGGGTAAATTTTAAGATTTTCAATCGTCTTGCTCCACTGGTGCTGCCTGTACGTGCATCCATAGCTAAACAGACAGACCCACTTAGAAATGGAAGAAATCTATGTTGATAGTTTTAGTTGATAGTTTGTAATAGTAAGTGTGCGACGGACAGAAGGAACGCCCAATACACAGAGATATATCTCTGGAATTACACCCTTGATGGGACGTTATGCTTTTTTGCACTTCTGTTTATAGCTGGTGACTAGAATTGAGAGTTGAGTTAGACTCAGCCGATTGTTATTAATGAATCGTTTGTTGTCGTATATTCAGCAGATAATTGTCGTGAATAAAAACCAAGGATGTATTTTAATTTCTACAAGATGATTTATTTGAAGAGAAGAAACTCCTGAAATAGATCCAGTCATCATCATTTAGCAAAAATTTTCACCGTAAATCTAAGACTGTTCATCGTGGCAAATATTGAACGTCTATGGAGAATCAGCCTTTATCTATACTTTAGTTTTAAAGCTAAAGTGTCGTAGATCAACTTGTACAGACCTGCAATCTGAATGTAGATTGAATGGTTCTTCTCTCGTTCGAAGTATGTTGGTCGCTGCACTGAGACAACTTTCAAACGAGAATTGATGAATCTTTGCATTCACCCACCTGGAAGACTTCATTGTTTCAAATGGTGGACAGGAGATAACTTTATCATCCATTGTAACCCACAAGTGGAAGAGTTCATTGTTACAGACAGAGAAACAAAAAGAAAATCACATCGTAGATTATATGGATAGATTCCAGACAGTTTCTGTCCTCCACGTGACTCTATTTCCTCGACTCTCCACTAACCCCGACCCCATTTCCCCCACCCTCATCTTTCTCTCTCTTTCTCTCCCACCTTTTTTTTTACTTTTTCTCTTTCCACTCTCTCCGTACGCTCCGAATTCCCCTCGTTCTATCTCTTCCACTAGCTTTCTATTTCTCTCTCACACATCTCTATTTCTCTCTCTTTCTCTCTCTCTCTCTCTCTCTTGCTCTCTCTTTTACTATAATCTCTTTTCTCCTTCCATCTTCATCATATGCTCTCTTTTCTCCTCCCATTTCTCTCATTCTAGTTTCATTTTATCCAATTTTCTCTCTTGATTTATGACTCTCTCTCTCTTTCTCTCCCTCTCGCTATCCCTCTCTTTCTCTCTTTTTCTCCCCCCTCTCTCTCTTTATCTCAGTCCGTCTATCTTTTTCTCTCACCCCCCCTCTCTCTCTCTTTTCTTTTGTCTTCCTGCCTTTATTGTCTCGTCACAAAGTCACACAACTCGACTCTTTCAACTTGAAAGAAATGCTCTGTCTTATCGAAAGCTTATTGTTTTACCCACCGTCCCTCCTTGGCCAGGTGCGCTTTTGTCATTTGCATTTGTCTATAGAAAGTTTCCAGTATATTACTTAGAGTTTTCATTTGGGACGCTTCTTCTAAGCCCCGGCCCCCCACTTTTTTCTGTCTTCTTCCTGTTCATTCATTCATTTCTTGTCGCTCGCAGCCAGGCCAGCTGGAGGGCTCAGGAGGTTAGACAAGGGGGGGTGTTTTTTTTTATATGCGTTATTGAGCATAGTATAGAGATCAGGATCCTCGTTGAGAAGTTTACTTGGATCACCAGGGGAGATTAAGTACAAGATCCCCAACTGATTAAGGCACGCGGTATTCAAATTTGGTGATAGCACGAGAAACCGATGTATCAAACATGATTTGACAGTAACGCCATCATCCTGTTATTTACTGAGCTTCACTTTCGTAGCTGGTAAGAATATTGTGATACGTAAATCTGCTGAATGGGGAGGGCCTGACTTTCGCTGAATTCAGTATTTGAAATCTCAACAACTTACGTAGGTTCGAACAACGACTACGACTAGTCGATGAGACAAGTACAACTGCCTTTCCCACCAGGCAAGCCCTTCTCTAAATATCATTACGGACGTTTCCACCAGTGTCTTTTCTCCTAGGATCGAGTGACAGCAATCTCTTCAAAAACCATCTGATTGTCAGGAAGCTATCTTATTGACTGAGCTAAATTGATGAATTTTAGATAATGACAAAAATCTATCAGAAAGATACGCTCGGTCTTATTTCATTCTAATAAACAGATAAAAAACATTTATGCTAAAAAGTATACATCTTTATCATTTGTTTTTGTTATATATGTACCATACGAATATTAAGGTATTCATATTTAGTTGGAATAGGAGATGGAGTGGAGTTTTACCCTACAGCAGCTGGGTGTGCCTCTCTCCCCTCAACACATACACACACACACGTGTGTACGTACGTCAATCCGATACGATGTGAACAAAAAGTCACTTTCCTATGATTGCTGACAATCTTTTCTAAGAAGATTTCTATCATTTCTCCCATGGCTCATTGCTCACCCTTCTACGAAATGCCAATCGGAATAATTGAGAACTTTTGGAGATATCGAGTGGACAGACATGCAATATTGATATATGATACGGTGTAGATATATAACTCGCATGAAGGTGGAATAATTGTGCATGGATCTGCACAAAAAATTCTATCACTTCTTCAGCAACTTATTATCCATCGTTCAAGAACATTTGGATTGTTTGAGAACTTTTGGAGATATCGTGTAGACTGTCATGAGCGTATACATGAATTGTAAGAAAAAAAATTGAAAAATATCTGTCAATCTAAAGATGATCTCTGGATCCGCCCCAAAGTTTGACCAACTCTTCCTCACTCTATTCATCCTCCCACAAAGTTTCATCAAAGTTTATTGAGTACTTTTGAAATTGATGGACGCAAACGAATGCAAATATTTCTTATCAACTTAGCTCTATCTTTTCAGTAATGTGTGCTCAATTCATAATCACTGACAATATCCTCCTTCCTGATTTCTCAGATCGTAAGTCAACCCTCACCCCCAATCAAGTCCTAATAAAAATTACGAAATTACAGTTATACGTGCAATAAACGAATTCTGTTTGAAATACTGAGAGCACAGAAGTCGCAATGGGATTTACAACAATCATGACTTTTTCTACTTTGATATTTTTATCTTTTTCTTCTTCTCAGATACGTAAAGGATCTCTTGGGAATTGATTATGGAAAAGTATCCGATTGAGTGAAAATAATTCTACTTCAAATATCTTTGAAGTTAATCCAAGAAGCCCATTCTTGTTATTCAAACGAGTAGACACCGCCTGAGTCCAGTATTCTTCGTTTGTTTGCGCTTCTTTGAGGATTATTGGACTCTGTTAGTGATTCCCCACGAACAGGGAGACCATGTTCAGTCTGAAATGAATAAAGTTGTAAACGTGTGCAGAGAAGCAGATATCCTTCAAAATGCTCACATTGGATGTTATTGAAAGGACAAGGCTTTTTCAAGTTTATTTTTAAATCAGGGATCACTTTTAAAGTCTCTCTTTTTTTATTGAAATTGCCTTTGCTTTGGATTTTATGTTCATTTACCCTGAACCGATGTCTGTATAATTTCTCATTCGAAAAAACAAATACCGCCTCGGACCAATAAATGCATCACCTAAGAAAAATTGCTTTTGGTGAATTCCAAGCAACTCAGTTTCAAAGTAACTGCCGATTTCATTCGGTGATGATATTGACGAAGTAAAAAATCTTTTTTGCTTTGGCTTGTCGTTCTATATTCATCCAAGAGTAAAAAAAATATTTTCAGTGTGGAAAATAGTGGCGGGTTATATGGACCAAATGTTCCTTCAATACGGACCAGCTATTTACATTGTTATTTTTTCAATATACACGAGCTATTCACATTGTAATATTGGGCTTTGGGCCAGCTATTTACATTGTTATTTTTGGGTCACTTGAAGATCAGGACTGGGTGTACCAGACACAATACTACAATGAAAAGGAATATTTTTTGCAAACAATTTGTGCTTTGAGTGTCTCCTGCCTAATTGTATGTTTCAGAATCTACCGATGTTCTGATATGGTCCACCACTCATAAACAATATGGATTACTTTATTATGGGAAAGTATACCTATATTATCGACCATTTACTTTTCTGATAAGGTCAACTATCAGGTAATATGATTTTGTACAAAAAGACAATAAAATATTGCTTTGAAGTAGTACTTTCAAAAATAAGATTTTTTATAAGTGAATTATATATTATAAACCAATGTAAGATGGAACATTTAAAACAATACTAATTTAACCAACAACTTGAATCTTTAATCTATCTGTCTCATTACTTGATGTCATTTATATCAATTTCTTTCTTTAGAAATAAGGACACAACCAAACTTCATCTTAAGTTTATTTCCAGATCTGTAGTCAACACTTCAGAGTAGTTATTCACAACTTTCATTCGATAAGTAACCTAAGGTGCGGCCGAGATGGCATGATTTGAATAATGTTTCTGTCATGGCTTGTGCTATTGTCATTCATGTGTTGTATTGCTAAGTGCAAGATATATTACGATATCTAATCTTTCTGTAATGTAATGTGACGCATCAATGATCAACAGGATTTTGCCATGGATTTTATGTTTGCTGAAGTGTTGTTACTGTTGATTGAAGACTTCTAATGTCATAGACACAGACTGATTTGCTGTAACTTGAACTGCAGATTCAGCTGGTACTTTATTATTATAGTAATGCTTTAGTTTCCTTTTTCCTTAGAAAAATTATCATCGCACTGTCGACCCCAATTAAATATTCACCATGCTTGAGACATTTTGATCCATGTTCAGTTTGTATGTTGGTGGTGAAGGATAAAACGAATCCCTTTTCATCCATATTGCAGATTCTCTCTGGCTTATCATGTCATTGTAATTCACCTAAAACGGTGTTCAGCTTGTTCAAGTTGTCCCCTACGATGAATCTAATTTACTTTTGTCGCTTTCGTGCGATTCTTCTGGGCTTTTTTGCGTGATACTGTTTGATTTCTTTCAAGAATTAGCCGTACACCATTGTTTTTGAAGTCATGTTGAATCTATTCTTTTTTTCCTTTCAAAACTAAGGACCCATAAACATATGAGGTAAGCATCTTCATATCTATAACTCGTCCAAGGTTTGTATACTTGTTTATCCTTTGAACCAATTCTTGTTGGACTTCTGTAGTGAATAATATGGTAGTTCCAACTCGTTCTGAATCTCAACTAAATGGTTTCTTATAGTTGTCTTTGGCACATGGTGGATATAACTGCTTCTCTCAAAGATGCTGTACCATTCCTTGCAGTGTCCACAGCACCTCCCCACCCAGCTGAGTGGTGGCCCATGTTGCTCTCTTCCGTTTCGTCATGCTTAAATAAAAGAATCACTTACTCCACCCAATATAACTCTTTAGACATAATTGTTGATGAATTTACATATTTAATACAAGGTTTTAGGTCTTCATCATCCCCTCCCTTAGTTTTTAAACCTAAATGCACTTCCTAATTTTATGACAGGGTTTTTGATATGGACCATCTTGCTGGTAATCTGGGACAAAGGCTGGTCCGTATTATGTTCTATTTTAATACTTACCCATACATAGACTGCAGTGCACATGTGATTTTTTGTAAAAGCTTTTTTGTTTATTTGCTAAATTTGACTACATCACATTAGGTGTAGGTCAATATTAGTGCAAAGCCGGTAATTATTGGTATTACACATAGAGGCGTTCCTAGGGTTTGTGACATCCAGGGCAATAGCTCAGGGTTCCATCTTCCTCTCTTCTCGGAACTTTTGGTTTACCTTTTGTGATTCAGGTATACGTACCTCAAAAGATATACAAAATTTTGTTTTGTATGAAAACTAAGTGTAATCTCTTTTCTTACATACTCCAACACAGAGAAAAAATCCCTGGGAAATTCAAATGATTATAATAGAAAAAAGATCGTACTTTTATTAATAATTGTAGTTTTTCATCTTTTTTTTCAATACGTTTTTAAAAAAACTGATATACTCATCCCTAAATTTCAAATCTTTCACTCCCAGAGCCCTATTTTCTTTTCTCATTTCATTGCACCATGTGATTTATCTCTCTAACGATGAATATGTTGAGAATTAGACGGATTTCTAGTTGGTACAGGGTATTGAAATGTTCAATCTTACGTAAACAAGTTTCTGCGTCTGATATAGTATTTTTTGGATACGTGTTTACCATTGAATTATTATCAATTATTGATTTCCGTGCATATTTTAAAGTAACAAGGATGATAATAAAAAGTTAAAAAAATATCAAAATATCATAGTTACGAACTTAAATCCATTTTCACAAACTTTAGGAGAAGTTACATGCAAAATTGTATTCTTGCCGTCAAACAAAAGTTACTCTTTCAACCCCAAATTGGAATAAAATGTGAGGAAATGGAATTGTTTACAATTAACCAAGAGAAAGAAACATAGTGAAAAGGAAAGAACAATAAGTTTTGGTTTTAATGTTATTTTTGAAGAAAAAAAACAGAGTTATAAGTGTCTTTTCATCTTTTGAGGTGCCATAATTTTTCTATAAGAATCATAATTTTATTTTATTTCTGTGATTTTATGGCTGTGCTCAAGTCCTGTTCCATTATATAGTTGTCAGATGAACAACAGGGATCAGTAATAAATAATTCGTCTCCACCGTGATTTGAACTTGCATTTGAACTAGACAACCTTTTACCAATTAGGTCAGGAAAACTCATCTGCAGCTGAAATTCAAAATTCGTCAAATAGCTACAATTTTCTTTTTTGAATCTTAATGTAAAACATTACAATAAAAAACCCTGAAAGAAATAGAATTTTTTTCAAGTCGACGGGAAAATTAGTAAAAAATTTTAAAATTTGAAAGCAGTCTCCCATTGATGTACTGTTGCTAAACTTCAGTGTACCAGTGTGCCAAACGTGATTCGACTGTACATCTAACTGCAATTGAATAAATTTATCTCTGTATGTATGTGTGTGTGTATGTGTGCGTGTGTGCCTTGTGTGGATGTGACACGCTGGCCGGACATATTCGTCAGCACACGAGGCAGAGCTGAGTCGACTTGGAACTTGTTTGGATCATCAGTTCTCAAGTAATCTCATAAAATTTGATTTTTCTATAAAAAAATAAACAATAACCTAAATCTAAATGTAAAATATCAAAATTAACAGCACTGAACAGGAATAACCGGAATACTGTGAAGCCATAGTTTCGTATTACGGATGGGAAATTACTTTACAAGACTATTATGGTCGGCTGCTCTATACATCATCGGTTCCGGGCTCCACTTGCAAACAAGCGCTCTTGGATTAAGCACTTCCCTAGTATATCTAAGTACAACGGATATTGCCATCGTAGAAAAAACACTACGATTTCTGTATATAGTCGTACATCAATCAACGATTGTTTGTATGGGATGTGTCTTTAGCCTCCCATCCCCTTGATGGTTATAATACATATTCGAATAAAGAAAGTAAAAGGGCGTCCTTGATTGAGTGAAGCAATGGCGCCATATGTCAAATATAATGAGTCACTTATTATGGATAAATCGGTGAGCGAGGGCAAATCATAGAGCGTGACCCAAGCTTGGTGCAGTCCCCAGAGCAGCGGAATCACGCCCTTAAAATCGAAAAAAAGAAGACACGTATTATTATTTGCATTCCACACACACACACATACATTCACACACACACGCACACACACACACACACACGTATGCATTCACGAACACAAACAAACAATTAGGTAATTAGTTGAACAGATAAGCATACACCTATACACGGGAACACGTAAGCAGTCTAACACAGAACCTCATACAGACTGAGAAATCAACAGAAACACACACACACGCATACAAATGATTAAGTAATTAGTTGAAGAGATAAACATACACCCACACACGGAAAGATACAAGCATTCTGACGCAAAAGTACACACAGACTGAAAAATTAACAGAAATACTCACACACACATACAGAAAAGCGAAACGCTCAGAAACACACAAGACTAAGAAATGACTTTGACGGATATACACACACATACACACACATACACACACACATACAGAAAAAGAGAGAAGAACAAACACAAGCATGCATACACACATTTAAGGAAACAAACACACATACAGATTAAGAAATCAATTGAAAGACAGAAACACATATACACACATCTATACACACAAAGAAACACACGCAAACAAATACATTTGCAGAGAAATCATCATTATCATCAGTCTTTTAACGTCTGTCGTTGGATAATGACCTTCCCCAGGATACACCAAATTTCTCTATCATGGGCGTTGCAGAGCCAGTATTTCCTGAATTTGTCTAATTCATCTCTTCATTTTGTATTTTGCCGGCCTCAGTTTCGCATGTGGTCTCAGGGGATCCATTTTGTGAGTCGTGATGTCCAACGGTTTTCTTTCATTCTTGCAACATGACCAGCCCATTGCCATTTGAGCTTTCTAATAGATTCCAAAATTCTAACAGATTCCAAGTCTCAGACCTTTGTTTTCTTCCTAATATATTTGGCTGTCTTGTGATTTCTCCATGTAAGATTGAGCATGATTCTCTCATGTGCGCGTTGCATGCTTCTCTGTTCGCAGGTCTGTCTCTTGGTTAGGTTCCATGTTTCAGCTCCATAAGTGACAATCGGAATAATGTATTGATTGTATACTCTTTTTTTAAGTATTGATGGGATCGTCTGGTTTTTGAAGGCTGAGCTTGCTCTGTCGAAGGTTTGCTATCCTAGGGTGATTATTCGCTTGATTTCTTGTTCTTTTGTGGGTTTCATAAAGATCCGTTGTCCTAGGTAGGTGTAGTGGTCTACTTCCCCTAGTTTCACATCTTCGATTTTAAATACATGCCTTGAAACGGACAAATACCGACAAAGAAATGAGTTGGACAGACAAACGTACGTGGGCACCTACAACATACACGTAAGGTAGACAGATGGACCCAGGAAAACATGCATTATTTGAAGAGACTCAAATAAACAGGTAGCAAAGAAAAAGTTTTCACTCAAAATTTTTCAATCAAATTTTGATTGGTACTCGTTGAAATTACCCTTTAAAGTTCACCATCTTCTTTGGTATATTCTTAAGTTTGTTATCTGAATGGTGTGCAGAGAACGGTTGGATTTTTTCAATGTTGCCACATAAAGTTTGTTATTTACAGATAAATGTGTCACAAAAAACTTGTATATATATATATATATATATATTCAAGAAGCACAAAAGTTTTGTTTAAACTTCGTTTAGAGTATTTACAGTACAAAATAAAGTTTTAAGCAAATCTATCAGTTCTGAAATTGCAGGTTGAGGTATTTCAGACCATGCTTAGCGTAAGAGATTCAGCAAATATGGAAGTGCTGTTGACCTCCCAGACATTTTGATATTTTATTCAGACACCCCTAATGTCGCCTACACGTATTCAAAGGGACTGATTTGGCCAAAGAAGTCGTTTGATGCAGTATCTGAAAACTGAGAAAATCTTGATTCGTCAGAAGAAATGATCCTGTATCAAGAAGCGAAGGGTTTACTGCTCATCTCGAAGGCTCACTGATTCCTTTTCTTATTATTAGTCATGGTTAAAAGGAGATTCCTCCCAGCTGGCCGTCCACAATAACCAATTGATGAAAATAATCTGTTGTTGTTCTTGGGCTAATATGATTTTTTCTGTCTCTTCTGAAGCTTTCAAATGACCGTTATTCTCAACATAAAACTAAGATATGTATTTACTAACTTCATTCTCTCTCTCTCTCTCTATCTATCTATCTATCTATCTATCTATCTATCTATATATATATATATATATATATATATATATATATATATATATACATTGTAGAAAACTACACATATAATTCAAAATCTTTTTTTCAAAAGTTATTCGGTAATTCAATTTTATTTTTTATTTTCAGTAGATTTTATGTTTTACTCAGAATTAGATATTATATGTGATTTTTTCTCTTATGGTATCATCAGTTGTTTATCATGTAACCGTTTAAAACAAAACAGTTATATTAGAATGACTCCTAAGTAGTGTTGACCAAACATCCCCTTCTCTCATTCGCTTAAAGCTTATTCAACAAATTAAATTACTATGTATGAAAATCCAGAACAAACTATTGATAGATCATCATCATCAGCTTTTTAACGTCCATCGTTCGACAAAGACTTTCCTCGGGATCTGCAACTATCGGGAGGATGCAATGGTTGTATACTCTTTTGGGGGGGATTATTGGGATCGTCTTGTTTTTGAAAGTTGAGCTTGCTCTGCCGAAGGCTTACCATCCTAGAGAGATTCTTCGCTTGATTTCTGCCCTTTTCGAGGATATCATGGAGATTCGTTGTCCTTGGCAGATGTAGTGGTCTGCCTTACCAAGTTTAGCATCTTCGATCTTATTCTCTATATGATTGTTTCACATGATTTTTGTTTCACTGAAATTCATGTGTAGGCCGACTTTTTTGCCTTCTTCATCAAGTTTATCAAACATTAGTTGGAGGTTGTATAGGTTCTGTGCGAAAAGGATAATGTCGTCTGCCAATCTTACGTTGCTCAGATATTCGATATACGCCGTCTATTTTGATTCCTCTATTCTCTGAGTCCAGGTTTCGGAAGATCATGTCGAGGTAGGCTGTAAAGAGTATTGATAAATAATGTATATCTATTTTTATTCAATTTGCCAGATTAAATTATCTAAAGCTTAGATATTTTTTAGTTCTTTCAGATTCTATAACATTTATAGGGCTTTATAGATCCACATTTATCTGCCTATAGTGCTTTTAGCAGACTTACTTTCAGTCCATTCTTTGATTTTGATCTATGGTTATTTTACTGAACATTCTTTCAACTTCAGTATCCAAAGGGATAAATATCTAACCATTTCTTATATTTTCATCCACCAAATTGGAAGACAAGAACCGAAAGTTCAATGAGGCGTCCACTATGAAGAGTAAACATTCATATTGCTATATCTCGTGACCCTGAATAATAGATAATTTCAGGTTAGAAGCATCTCATCGGAGAACGACTTTCTATATTTAGTTTCATATATATCTGACTAAAAACAGCTGAGAAAATCAATTTTGAAACATTAACTTTGAACACCATTATAGATAGATCATGTGATCCTGGAAGTAAAATTCTCATCAGCAGAAAGCAGCTTGTTAAGGAATGCCTTCCTATTGAGTTTCAAGTAAATCTGGCTTAAACCACTTGGAAAATAGATTGTAATTAATAAACAAAGTTCAAACACGATTATTGCTAGATCACTGGTCTCTAAGAGGGAGATCTTTCTAGGTAAGAAGTATCTCATCAACGGAACACATCTTTACCAAGTTTCAAGTAAATCTGACTTCAAACAGCTTAGAAATATCCAGCTAGATGAAGCTAAAAATGTCCAATTCAACAACTCTAGATTTTTGCAGCTATGCAGATTTATATTCACAGAGAAAATTCATTCATTGTACAATAATAACAGAGTATATTTAAACAAAAGAAAAACACTGGAGAAAGAATATAAATTGCATTGACAGGTATGGAGAAATAAGTGACTGATGAAGCACTAACAGAATTTCTAAAAGTTTTTTGAGGTTTAGGGTTTAAAGTTGTAAAGCTTCCTAGACTAATCATATATATATATATATATATATATATATATATATATATATATATATATATATATATATGTGTGTGTGTGTGTGTGTGTGCGTGTGTGTGTGTTGTGTTGTATATATTTTATCTGTTTTTACTCGAAGCAATCCATATTAATGGAGTACAAAGCAAGAATCAAATTCTTCGGACTAGAGATCATATTGTTTACGCAACTAGCTCATCACCTTTCATTCTACTTCAGGCCTTCATAAACTGATACATAAATATGAACACGATATTTGAATCACTTGATTGCAATTGCATGTATACACATTTGGCCAGTAGATAGAACGATTATGTTGTGTCAATGTTCCCATTTGTGAAAGATTACCTGCCTTTACTTAAAATGTGTATTAGATGATAAAAAAGGCTCTGAAAGTTTATATTACGGCTACGTAGCAATCTACATAGATAGATATATAGGCTTGGTTCATATCGAGTTGGGATGATCAATAAAAATTGGGAAAAGGGGTGATCAAAGAATAGATTATAATTCTCGCTTTTTGTTCGGTGATGATCGTAAAACAAACGTGATTTTTTTCAAACTAAGGGACTAATTTGTCGTATACACACATTGTAAATTGAAGCCCTCTCTAAAAACTGATTTGGGGCAAATTTACAAAATGAAAAAAAAAGGTTGTTCCAAAAACAAAATAAGGAGTAAATCAGAAATCTTCAGTCCTTTAGCTCCTCTGACAGTGTTAGTGACAGTATTTGTTTACGGTTTCTGATAGATAGATTGATCAATAGCTCGGAACCGATCAAGTTCGAAAGAAACATAAATCTCAAATATGAAAAGAACATTTCGATCAAATTTTGGCCAAAGAAATCAAGTTGGAACAAATGAAGGCTGCACTACAAAACATGCACACAAATATCGATGAATGAAAAGTTTGGTTCAAATTTCGTCCGGATTAAAAGAAAGTCGATTAGATGAATTGAACTTCCAGGGGGTTCTCAACCTTTTGGGCGTCCCTGAGTTTCGTGAGATGCAACCAGTGAAGATACATTGGGTTTACATAATGGGTGATATCACAGAGTTGCTTGGTGAATTATTAATAGAAATGTTGCCGTTCGCTCATTCTTTACGGTTAATTACAGACTTTAGTACTCAAAATCCTATACCGCCCGCCAGAATTTCAGAACGCCCACTGCACAGTTGTCGACCGTCCAACAAAAAATTGAAATAGCCCACCAGTGTGCAATATCCGCCAGGTTGAAAAATCCCCTGACTATGACTCGAGAGAAACACAAGTGCTGGATGTGAATTGAAAGCATTCGTTGGATTGAAATTAGATCGAATTAGAGGTGGGCCTACGGTTGGTGTCACCCAGGGTGGTAACTCATATGGTTTGCCCCCCCCCTTCCTTCAGAACTTGCTCTCTTCCCAGGATATTGGACGTCGGTGATCTTTTTATAATCATATGTTATACATTATTCAATATGATTCTACCAGAAGCTTACCATTAACTATCAATTCTATCTATCTTTTGAATTTTTCCTTTGACTTTGTGAAATAATTTGAAGAGAATACGTATCATGAAGAAGTTTTTGTCCAAATTTCAATCTCTACTATAACCTTTGGTCCAAAATTCTACGGATTTTCATAGTGAATCATTGAGAACATCTGGGGAAACAGTGGGGACAATCGTGAGCATATGTAAAAATATGAGAAATATCTCTCAATCGGGGAAAAAATCCTGGATCCGCCCCAAAATTCAACCAACCTTCTGTTGTCCCATTTCCCACACCTCCATGAAATTTAATTGAAATCCCTCCAGAAATTAAGGAGATAAACTGTGGACAGGCACATGTTTCGTAAGAAAAAAGAATTACCAAGAAACTATATGGAAGGTTAGTGTAACCTCCTCTGATGGTGTCAGCCGGTGCAAATCTGCCCCTCCATCTCGTTAGTCCGCCACTGGGTCGGATAAATGAAGGTCGAAATACAGAAGGTGTACCTGCAATAGAAATTAAATCCGAACATTTCAGTTTTATTTTACATGGATTTTTTTTTCATGTAATCTCATCTCTCCGGTTGAGAGGTTTCCAAACATAATCTAAACGTTATCTACATAAAAAGAGCTAGTAAGCATGTGGAACGTGCTTATATCTGCCAATGCCGTACACTTACCAGAAACGGAATGAAAATCAGTTCATGTATAGCTATGCAGGGTAGGAATTTTTTTTCAATCGAGAGAAAGACTTCTGAATTCTCCAAGGATTTAATTGATTTTCCTTTGGTCCATGACACATCCTTCTAAAAATGTTTCATTGAAATTCATAGACAACTTTTCAAGATATTACGTCGACAAACAGACAAACACGTACATGCATACCTCTTCCAACTTGGCAGAGGTAAACAAATCCATCAACACGCAGACTGGCTGCGGTAGAGTCAGGCCCTACTCAAACTCCTATTAGAATTAGAGATGATTACTGCAACTTTTAAATTGTATCTATACTAATATTCGAGCATCTGGTTTGTTCATTTGTCCCTCTTTACCACTAAAACTACAAGACCCATCGACCTAACATTTTGCATGTAAACAGAGGAGAAATCAACTTAACATATAGGCTACGAGAGTTCAATTCAAATTTCGGCAAAAATGGCAACCTATGAGACAAGGGGTTCATTGTCCCATAGCAAAGGTTATACACAATGCGTTGTTGAGCTTTGAAATCATTTAAGATCACCAGAGGTTATTCTGGACATTTCTATTCTATTTTCCAAGTTTTTAGTTATAATTTCCAACTTGAGTCACAGATAATTGGCGAAGGGCAAACCCCTTCTTGGCGAAACTCAAGGGCGATACGATATTGACATAAAAAGTAATTTAAGAACTCCTGTGGTCTTTTTTAGCTAATAGTCCAAGTTATTGTCCACAATTTTGCACCTTTGAAATTGACATTCAATATATAGGAAAATTATTTCAAGACCCAAGTATTTACAAGTTTGATTTTGACATCGGTGCCATTCGAAGGCGCCATATGTCATTTCTAGCGCACTCTAGAAAGTTGTTGGCCTCAATGTTGCACCTGCAGTGTAGACATTTTGCATCGGGTTACATCATTGCACGGCAAAAGTTATTGGCAATGGGAGGTTGATGCTGGAGGTCAGTAGTGGTCATCTTAGGTTACTTTTGATAATTGTAACAAGGCATAATGACAATCAAGATCGCTAGTCTTTACCTGATGTATTCATGCTCTTCCCATGGGCAGATCTATATTGATTGTTCTAAGATCAGAGCCCCTATTGATCGTTTCATGTTGGCACATGATGGGAGAAACCTTTATGCAGTAATCGTTCATATTTATTCTTTTTGGTTATATTATAACTCCATCCCACTCCTGTCAATGCCGGGTATCCCTGCTAGTATATAATAAATTAAAACAAGAATACATATTTTTTTCAAATGTATTTATTAATCAGAATGAAATGAGACCATATTAATCTAAATGATAGTTTCTTGTCAATATCCTGCACATCGCAATCTAGCTCAGTCTGTAAAACAGCTTCCGGTGATGAGTACAAATTACGTTGGGGGATGATGGGAATTTTTCATGTTGGTTCACACCAGTATTCTAGGAGAGGATGGTTCTTGTTACGGTAGAAAAATCAAGTCAACTCTAACTTCGTGCTAGAGTTTAACAAAATTAGCTCAATAGGACCACTCTTACAACAACCTCCCCTCGTATATTTAGAGAAAAAAAAAGTTAAAAGTTTTTCTTTTTCTGTTTTCTTTTGTGTTGTTTTGTTTTTTTGTTTTTTTTGTTTTCCCTCCCCAAACCAGTCATACTTGTACGGATATCACGTGATCATAACTTTTAACTTTTTCGCTCTGCGCCAGCTCGTCTCTGCCAACTCTTGTTCTCCTTGTTTGTTTGGGGTTTTTTTTCTTCTTCTCTTCCTTTTCACGTTTTTCCTCTTCTCACTGTCCTTATTTACATCTGTCTCTCTGTCTGTCTGTCTGTCCGCCCGTCTGTCTGTCTGTCTCCTTCTGCTGTGAGGTCATTTTGAACTGTTGTTTGCTTTTTTTTCTTCTTTTACTGTCCCTGCTTGACATGCGTGTGCTGCACCTGTTTTTTGCAAAAAAAAGTGTCTAGCAGTGCTGGCTTGGGGGTGCAGCCGGTTTGAAAACGCAGTCGGGCCTAACGTGTCATCTACGAAATTGGCGCCATAAAGGAGGCTGGTCTATTAACAACTCTTTCCCTCTTCTTCCTCTTCTTCTTCTTCTTCTTCTTCTTCTTCTTCTTCTTCTTCTTCTTCTTCTTCTTCTTCTTCTTCTTTCTCTCTCTCTCTCACTCTCTCTCTCTCTTTCTATCTCTTGCACACTCGCGTGCATGCACTAATGTGCGCGGGCGCATACCCACATACACATGTGCATAGATGGGAAAAAAAGAAAGAAAAATGAATAACATGCCCCCCCCCTCAGCTTCAACCATTATTCTTTTTGTTTGATTCTTTTATAGGTTTTATATGAAAGAAAGAAAGAAAAAGAGTGAGAGAGAGAAAGGAAGAAGGAAGGAAAGAGAGATCACAAACAGATAGCAAGGAAGAGAGAACGCAAAGAAGAAAGACCGAAAGAAAGAAAGAGGAAAGGAATAGTGAAAGAGAGAAACAAACAAACAAACAAACAAACAAACAGAAAGAAAGAAATTGGAGCAAAAAGAAAAGAAATACGTAAAAGAAGGAAAGAAAGAATACAAAGAAAGGAAAAAAGTCGAAAGAAGGAAGGGAAGGAAACTAGAAAAGCCAAATAATGTTGTTACCGAAAGAAAGAAAGAAAGAAAGAAAGAAAGAAAGAAAGAAAGAAAGAGGGGGAATAAATGCACAGATGCACAAATATTGGGAAGAAGAAAGAAAGCAAAAAAAAATGTAGACTCCCGTTTGTCACGAATGCATATAAATTCAAACCAGTCTTTCTATTGGGATATACCTTTTCATTCATAGTTTGAGGCGGTATTGTCTTCATTGCGACCGACTTTTGTTTGAATTCACACGACCAAAGTTTTAAAAAAGAATATTTAGTACCAGTTAAACACAGTTTTCTCTTCTTTTCACGACTTACAGAAAATTATTTATTGGATAGTAGAGAAAATGTAGATGTTATGCTAAGTTTAAGAAATCGAAAGACATAGAGATTAGAAGTTGAAATTATATTTAGATGGATGCGAAGATGATATCTGAAAAGAGAAATAGGGTTGCTATTAAGCAGCCAGAGTAGGAAATATTTGAACTGAATTTGATGAGACAAAACAACAAAACAGCAAGTTTTGTTTGTTCAATATGTACATGTGTGTGTGTGTGTGTGTGTGTGTAGATATTGCTATACTTACTCATCCCTCTTAGTCAAATACATTTTTGAGGGTAACCTACATAAGTAAGCCTTTTCTTTCGATAGGATAAATGATATAGGATCTATATACAATACATTATGGTAATACCCTATATAAAATGACATCCATGTACAATACATTATGGTAATACTCTGTATAGACTTACAATGTACAATGCATTATGGTAATACCTTATACAAAGTAACATCCATATACAATACATTATGGTAATACCCTATATGAAATAACAAACTACGTGTATGATGACATGACCCCATAAATGATAAAATGAAGCTGTATATTAAAACTATACTTTATGGGAAGGCAGTGTGTGATCAATGTGACAAGGAAGCCATGTCAATATAACTGTTTTGTTTTTAAATCCTCGAAATAGTTAAATAGTAAACAACCGATGATTCTAAGAAAAGAAAATCACATATAGTACCATCGTATCTAATGCTGTGTGAAGAGAAAACCCACCGAAAAAATAAATGGATTATGTTTGATGGATATTGGGGAATATTTGACTGAAATGAAATATTTTTTTAAAAAAACATTTTTTATATATTTTGTGTTTGAAGCTACTAAGATTTCTATTCTATATATTAATATACAAATATCTGCTACGTATGTTTAGGTGCTTCTTCAAATATGAATTTCATATATATATATATATATATATATATATATATATATATATATATATATATATATATATATATATCAGAGGTGTACCGCCCACCTCGTATGCTACCATTAGAGGGATGACACCATGACTGTCAAATCTTTTAATTATTATATCTATAATTTGATAAATAAAAATTTACATGCCTTTATTAACTCTGAAGTGATATGCAATAATTTGTTTAGTTTACCTCTTGAATGAAAAGATTTGTTGAATCTGCCAACTTTAACAGCGGATTGCATTTATACCTTGTCTTTCCATCAATAATTTCATTAGTGAAAGGGTCAAAATTCTTACCAACTAAAGCTCTGACAACAAAAAGGGGAAATGTCTAGAGGTGGAAAACGTTAGGTAAATGCAAAGTAAGTTCGGTAATTTACAATTCTCAACGAACATCGTTCAGTAAATTCAAAGGTATTCCGATTGAACAACGCTGTATGTTTGACCTGACCCCAAATCGTTCGGTAAATAATAAGAAAACTCTTGGCAATATCTTAGGTTCGTGGTTCTGGCTTTTGCACAATTCATTTCAAGATCAAGGTGTAGTATATGTTCTTCTCACGTTAACAGAATACCATTAACTTCCTGTTTTCAACTTTAAACCTTATTTCTATTTGTATTTTCCGTCTTCTTCATGAATTTGGAGTTGTTTTTTCAAAAAAACTTTCATTATGGTTGCATTTTAATTGTTCATTTTTTTCTTAAATTTTATAAAACTGTTAAGACAATAATTTACGTAGGAAATTATGATTAATCACGAAAATCAAAACAGACAATAATTCATTTAATACAAAATTCAATTATAGTCAATGAGTAAAAAATGAGACGAAAAAAGTGACCAAGGGTTATAATAAATAAAGATGATTTAGAGAAATCAAGTTACTTCACTTTTTCCCTCATGAGTACGGGTACACTTCCAAATTTCAAACGGGAATGCTGAGTCAAATGGTTTACAGTGACGACAATAGATAAGGTTCATAACAATTTTTGTTTTTGTCAATCAAAAAGTATTTGAATCAAATTAAGATTTACGAAAGAAACAATTGAAATACAAGAATGTATCGTTCAAAATTGAAAAAGTTTATTCTGTGTCACGTCAAGAGAAAAGATACTATTCTTTGATTTCAGCAACGAAAGGCTAGATTACGAAACTGGCAAGATGCCAAGCTCGTTATGGATTCGTTCCATTTGTCAAATGTTCGTTCTGATCCATGTGATTGCTAGAGCCGGAATTCATCGTAGCGAGGTTCATATTAGTGAGGATTCATCGTATATGGTACCTCAAAAGATACAAAGACACTTATTGCTCTGTTTTTGAAAATAACATCAAATCAAAATCTAAATATTGTTCTTCATTTAGAATGTTTATCTCTCATTAGAAAACTGTGTAGATTCAGGTTCAAAAGGTTAATGTTTTATGAGCGTTAAATATCTCATCCTTGCTATTTTACAAGCAAAGTACCTTTTGACATCCTTAGAAAACTTGTATACATAAGATTATAACTTTCAAAATCCTGTATTAGCTAAATATATTTCTGATTTTAAATATGGTTGAATTGTTGATGAGACGATTTACGTAGTGCAACGGAGGGCGGAAAATAGATCTCTAAAAGTGATAGTATTGATATTTAGGGATTAATATATCCGTGTTCCTTTGCAACATATTGACGAGTAAACTGAAAATATATCTTGTCTTCCCTTTTAATATGTTGGATATGAAAAGATTCTTAAAAATCTCAGATTTTATGCAAAAAGAAAATTTTGAGTGGTGCAACATTTTTTTCTTGGAGGTTAGAAACCTGTTGTGCCAAAATATCACCAAAATTCCAGATATCCTAGAAAAAGAACAAGATCTGCTAAGGAGTGAAGGTAACTCCCTAAATTATTGCCTCATTGTCATCAACACTGTATGAAATTCATATTAACTGCATACGTATATAAGCTCTCCTTCAAGACTATATGTATATGATATGAAAAGTTGGTTTCCCATCGAATCCAGTAAAAATAATGCAAAGAAATAATAACAATAATGAAAAACATCGTTATCTTTATCTGTATTTCATTTAAAATTGGATTAAAGATTACTGAAAGTTTCCCAATGACATTTGAAATATATACCAACATAATAAGTTTGAACCAGTGAGCAAAGTGAGCTAATTTCCATCAGTCCTAAATTCAATTAATGCCAATTATAATTGTTTCTTTTTAGAGAGAAAATCCCATTGTGTTTTTTATAGGGTCTACAAACCAAAGCATCCTCTCGATAGTCACCTATGGAGCAAATACATGGAACTGAAGCAAAAGATTGACCCGGGACTTGAGAGTCATACAACGTTCACATGAGAGAATTATGCTCAACCTCACATGGAGTGATCATAAGACATCAATACGATTGAGAAATGACAGATGTTCAAGATATCATTGAAACCATGAGAAAAAGCAAATGGCAATGGGCCGGCCATGTTTTTAGAATGTCAGACAACCGCTGGATATCACGTCTCACAACATGGATCCCCAGAGATCATATGTGAAATCGTGACGAACAGAAAATGGGATGATGTGACGAACTAGACAAATTCCAAGGGTACTGGCTCTGCGACGCTAATGATAACAGCAAATCTTTAGAGAGGTCTGTGTGTAGCAACGGACGCTAAAAGGCTGCTGCTCCTGCTGCTGCTGCTGATGATGATGATGGTGATGGCAATTGATTTTAAAGAGGATATTTTTTACCATATGCTCAGGAAATTTTATTATACAAAGTTACTTTAGAATAACCCTGATTGAAAGTGATCATTAAGGAGTATTAGACAAAATATCAAACTGTTAACTTCTTAGAAAAATGTTTGGTCAAAGTGATAAACTTATGAATAAGAAAATCGTTACCCGAGAAAAGGAAAGCTTCAAACACGACCCTACAATGGATATTGACAATAATGTTGAAGTCTGCATATATATATATATACATATGTATATATATATATATATATATATATATATATATATATATATATATATACATACATATATGTGTGTGTGTGTGTGTGTGTATGTGTGAGAGAATATATATATATATATATATATATATATATATATATATATATAAAGTGTGGTTCGATTAATTGTTTTGTTTTTATCACTTTAGGGGTTTTCTACGAAGATCTTCGCATATAACTAACCCTAACCTACAACTGCTTGATACGAAGATCTTTGTTTTCCTTGCAGAACTTCACTTCTCATACTCCACTGATGTAACTATGTATAACTAAATGTAATTTCATGGATCCATAGCCCTGTCTCATTGGCTCTCTAAAAAATGGTATTAAAAGCGTTAGATTATCGAACAAAAATGCATCTTGAAGAAACTTTAGACTGAGGAGGCTTCTCACACAAAACTAGGTCAGAAGAAGCAAACACACTCTTGCCCCAAATGGCTTCATGCATAATGCTGGGTCAGAAAAATCTTCAAACATAGAAGTGAACCGGAAATAGATCCTAACACACAGCATTAAGAGGCCTCTTAAAACTTACTGGGCCAGAAGAAGTGTTTAACACAATTTTGTGCCAGAACAGACGTCTCTCACTACTAATACAGAGCTTCTCACACAAAACTTGGCTTGAATTGGCTTTGATCTAAGCTAGAATAAAACACTGCATGACGCTGTTGGGCTAGAATTGTCTTCTTGCATAGTACTATGCTAGAAGTGTTTAGCATCCTGTTGAGCTAGAAATGGATCCAACGGAGCAACAGGTCTTGCTAGTTACTCAATA
Source organism: Thysanoteuthis rhombus (assembly GCA_963457665.1). Taxonomy (NCBI): domain Eukaryota; kingdom Metazoa; phylum Mollusca; class Cephalopoda; order Oegopsida; family Thysanoteuthidae; genus Thysanoteuthis; species Thysanoteuthis major. The sequence continues at coordinate 73,546,395 of OY735203.1, read as the reverse complement.
GAAAATGTCACATGACCAACATCTTTTGGAGGCATGGAGAAAATCAGTTTAAAAAATTGGAAAGGGGTGATCAATGAATGAGTTACTTCACTTGCCTTTTGTTGGATCACTAAAAAGGATGAATTTACAAAAAGAAGAAGCAAGAACGCTGCCGGACACTAAGTAAGTGACCAATTTAGCATAAACAGTAGTTCCATTAGTGAGGCCTGTATGTGATATATGCAGAGCCAACCAGCTAGCCAGTCAGCATCAGCTAAAAACTGAAGAAACCTATGTTGATTTATGTTGGCAGTTTTTGTTGACGGTTAATAATAAACTAGAAGTAGCTTTTCACCGTGAAATTTGGCTTCGCACAAAAAATGGCTAAAACAGTTTTAAACACCGTTGAATCTGATTAGGCTTTTAGCCAACAATAAGAAGCTTTTAAAACACTATTCATTCCAGAGAACCTCCTCCCAAATTACTTATCCAGAAGAAAGTTTCAACACAAAAGAAAATATTGCAGTTCACGTCTTATTTGGCTGGGTTCTCTTTTTTATGTTTTACTATTCGTAGAAAAACAATGTATGACCTTACAAATACACTGTAATTTATTTTTCTATTCTCTTTTGTGTTTTTGAGGTTTCAAAAACCTGAACTGTGGATTCAAACAGCAGGATTTGGCACGTTGTGGTAAAACTGCCACGGTTGTTTGCTCTCAAGTAATTTGTGCACAGATATTTTTAGATATTCAAATTTATATCAAAGACTCCTGTAAGGACGGGGATCTTTAACGTGACGAGATGAACCATATAGATAAGAGAGTGAGCAGTTGTTTATTTGTGAGTCTGTTCTGCACCAATTATCCTAGAGACCTACAGCAGATTGAATGAAGATAGTGTAAAAGCATGTCATATTATTAGGTTGCTCCCAAACAACATTTTTATATGTACCTGTCTAACCAGTAGTGCAGTTCTCTGGGACGGTGTTCTCTTACTTTACAAAGAGAGAAATTGAATACGAATATGTACATAGAGCATAAATCAAGGATGCGATATATCACAATATCTGATGTATGATGGGTTTATTTCATAAAGTGCACGATACATTCAACATTAAATGAATAGTTGATTTAGTGTAGGGCTTAAAATTGGATGAAAAAAGGATTTGCCACACAAGCACATTTATGTTTCTGTCCTCTTTGGGTTTCTTCAGAAAAATGATTCAGTTTATTTTAAACTCCTATTTTAGACATTGGGAGTCCATTTCCCAACGTTGCAGGATTTTCCCTTTATTCTTTTCATTATTTTAATTCTTTTTATATAACTTTTCTTTTTTTTATTTTCTGATTGTTTAATGGTTGGTCATTGCTTGTTATGTTTTTTACGTTTAATTTAGTTTGGATGCTGTGCTTGTTGGTAGTAATAAATTACGAGGGTATGGTGTAGGCATTTTCGTTATCAGTAAATAGTTAATCCATCAGTTCTTTGTGATATGTTTCTTCTCTGTGAGTATCTTATTCTCTCTGATCTGTTTCCCAATGTCAGGGTTCCCTTTTATATGACCTTAGATATTAGTTTAATTATTCTGGGTTTGGTATATTTCAACATCTTCACGATAATTTTGGCAATTGATTGGCAAAAGTGAGGATTTCAAATTTTTCTTTCAGGCATAGGTAACTTGTGGTTCCAATATTCTGGCATATGTGTATTTGTTTTAATATTCCCATTTTACTGTAGGTTTGAGTTTGCTACCAGATTGTTTCTCGAATAATATGTCGACAGTGATGTACTGTTTTTATATTTTTCATCTGTAATGATGATATATGATTGGCTAATCTAAATTTAAAGGGTATTTTGATACTCTTAGTTGATATTTCCCTTCTAAAGGTTTCTCTTGGGTTGGTATTCTCGCTTGGTATACAATATTCGATTTGAGACATTTGTTTTAAAAAGGGCATCTGCTTTTGTTTGTACAATTGCAATATGATTTATTCCTGCTCTCTCCATTAGTATCATTTCTAATTAGTGTATTGCTATGCTTTATTACGAATTTGATAAAAATTATCCGTACAACTATAGCTAATTTTCAGTTTGTTCTTGTTAAATATTTTACTCAATTAGTTGCTTGGGGACATGTTTTTCTATTGATTAGATGAATACTTTTCCTCTGTTGCTTTTTCCGTTTTACGAATACATTGTTATTATGGTGAAATCTGTAAATTTCTTCTTATATATATATTGTTCGGAAAGTAATTACGTATTTTCGAGTTCAAAAAGGAGATTAAAAATTGAATGAAGTACTAATAATCAATAATGTAATCACTATCATTACCAATGACAGTCGCCCAACGAAAAGCAAATTCCTGATTCTTCTTTGAAGATATATATATATATATATATATATATATATATATATATATAACCACTAAAATCCTATATTGGACCAATTCACAGTCAAGGAAAACTCGAAAGTGTATGTCCGAAATCCCATATGCCACGAAGCATCAAAAAAGACAGCTCTTCATCACGGCGTCCATCTGGTTTTTGCATTCTTACAGGAGAGAAAAAAATTGATTTTTCCTTTTCAAATTATTTAAACGCACTATTTTTCAAAAGGATCAATTGGTGCCGGTGGGTGGGAGGCAAAGTATGCACTAAGCTCAGTAGTCGGCCAGATTTCGACAATACGGCGGTCACACAGTATACAAGCTCGCCCAATAGCGTCTCACTAACTGACTGAGTAACCCTAATGGGCAGCGCCTGTGCAGTAAAGACTACTCTCTAAGAGATACTGGAAGGTTCCAAGGGGAAGTCTTCAAAGTTGACTGAGGTGTCATTACTCTATATTGGTCATATATATATATATATATATTATATATATATATATATATATATATATATATATATATATATATATGCGTGTGTGTGTCTGTATGTATGTATATGTGTGTATGTGTGTGTGTAAATATATGTATCAGTGTATATAACAAGAATATTTATCTATATATACATATATGTGTGTGTATATATACGTGTCAGCATATACATATATATATATATGTATTTATATCTAAATGTATATATATATATATGTGTGTGTGTGTGTGTGTGTATGAGTGTGTAAGTGTACGTATGCATGCATATGTTGATAGATAGCTCGATTGAATCATATGTGCATACATACGTACATTTGAACAGGCATGGATGCATATATACATATAAATAGACTAGAATAGAAAGAATAGATGGATATAAATAGACTAAGGTAAATAAATGTATACGTATACGACTGTATACATTACTGTGTGCATGCATGTACAATGTACATCTACGTGTTTATTGAATGAATTGTTTTGTAATCTGTGCCAGATTTATTTCTTATCTGGATAGAATATCTTTTAAAATGCTTTGTTCAATTTACTTCCATTCACTTCAGGTATGCCTTTCATTGTTCTTCCCTTTTCTTCTCCTATCAGGGCAAAAATGATATGTCTATCAAATACTTCTTCTGAATAATGCAGAATATACTCCATACTTTAATATCCATAAAAATAAATCACTCGCCTTCTGTAGTTTATTGTTTTTTTTCTTGATAGAATATCGATTTTCATTTCGATTATTAATTTCAAATATTCTAAAAATAACTTTCCTATCTATTGATCCTAATTCTTTGGGATGTTAGTTCTGATATACGTGTACGCCTGTGTTTGCAAGCGTTCGTGACCGTGCATTCAGGGGAATCTAGGGCTTGATATATTCTAATACTTTGACTCAAAAATCTTCTTTGAAATATCTTGTTCTTTCAAGGATACATGATCCGATTGTCCCGTAAACCATATAAACTTTACCATCAAACTCGCATTTGCGCTACGCTGATCGCCAAAGTTGTTCGACACAAGGTGAAGTGAATTCAAATTTACATCTAATATCATGGAGAATTGCCCGTATATTCGACAGTGTTGCAATTGCAATCACTCCATAATTCACATGTCAGTGTTAATTGTGGTCCCATGAAGAAAAGACATGATCTGATCATGTATATTTAAGTAAACGCTGAGGTTGAGACTGGAGGAGATCGGGATTAGGGGAAGGATAGGGACCGTACAGACCACAGCACTACTGGGAACTGCACGGATACTGAGGAAGGTGCTAGAGATATAAGTACTGCAACGAATTGTAGCTCTGTCATGATATGCGAAAGGGAGAGGAGACGTTAGCTGAAGTCCTGAGGAGACATTGTCACTCAACCTTCAGCGATAACCACTGGGCAACCGGTGTGAAACTGTAAATCGCAGAATTACTGCGACCTATGAGTACTAGGAGGGAGGGCTGGAGACTTGAGGAGACTTGCTGTCACTCAAACTCCAGCTGTTACCACCAGGCAACTGGTGTGAGATTCCTAATAATAATAATAATAATAATAATAATAATAATAATAATAATAATAATTATTATTATTATTATTATTGTTATCATTATTATTATTATTATTATTATTATTATTATTATTATTATTATTATTATTATTCTCAAAGCAATTCAAATATATATATACAAGGATATCTATAACGGGCCCAAATTGCTTGAGATATTCATCTAGTTTATATGAGAACTTGTTCATATTGACGTATAACAACAGATTTTCCAACCATGATATTGGCAAACTCTGTTCTTCCAGTTTCCGAACGATATTAAATAGTTTGTTGCATCCTTTTCACAGAGCCTTCTTTTGTCTAATTACGCGAGTCCAATGACCTTTTCCAGTGGGCATCGTATGTGATCCCAATCGATAAAGTTCATAAGCATGTTCAGCTGAGAGATTTAGTGAATCAAGATCTGTGTTAAATTTACTGTGTATCACGAATTCGTAAAGATTGTTTTGCTGTGAATGGTCTAATGTCGGCTGCTTTTTTCATGGGTGATATTATTACTATATTTACAGCAAACCTCCAAATGAGACTGTGAACTGCCGGCAGTGTTGGATGTAAGTATTGCTGGTTGATGAAGATATTTAACTGATGCAACAAAATCATATTGTTCTTAGTGGGTATCCTAGATTCATTGATACAATATCTTTAGGAATGCTGTAACAAACACCCGAACGTGATTTCATTGTTTACTAAGGACAAGGGTCTAAGTCTTCTAGTATGAACGGATAAGCTGAGCTTATTAAATATCTACTTTGAACTCCAAGATACCGTACTTCAGGACCATTATGGGAGACTTCAACTCTCAGGTGAGACAAGGTAATAGAAATTGCATTGACAATTTTTATGTATATATATATATATATATGTGTGTGTGTGTGCGAGTGTGCATGTGTGTGCGTATACATATATATGATATGGCTTTACTACTTCTCATGCTTACGTATGTATACTCATGTTCATGTGAATATGTGTGTGTGTGCGTGTGTGTATTCACGTAGATATCATATGTGTATATTTATATTTTCTTGAAAATATATTAAGACATTCAATTTCGTCCTTCTTGAATATATATATATATATATATATATATATATATATATATATATATATATATATATATATATATATATATATATTCAAAAATGTGGAAACATGGGTACATGATCAAATACTTGTTTTTCTTCTCCTCATAGATGCCCAAGCTGACTGTTAAGGTCTGTCGGCTTTTGGAGTGAGTATTCCAATACTATGGGCAGTCTTGGACACTCCCCTGAAATCAGATGCTAATTCTGTAGCCTGACACGTAGCAATTAGTTGAATTTTGATCCAAAATTTTTATCATATAATATTTAATCAGTGTTATTATTATTCATCCCTGAATTAGGTTATGTGACTAGGAAAAAAGATTATATATCAGTTTTTTTGATGTTTGTTGTGTAAAATATATGCTTATTCTATCATTAAGTTACAGACTTTGCCAACCTGATTCATCTATGTATATAAATATTTATGCATACATACACATATGCATGAGTATGAATAAAAACTTTTGTATACCTACATACATTAAAATATATGTGGATATATATCGAGAGGGATATCCTTATGCAATTCAGTATACACATACATATATATATATATATATATTTATATATTGGTTTGCGTTAATTATCAGACACATACACACATATATATATAGAGAGAGAGTTATATATGTAAACACAATATTTGTAGGTATATATTTGTATCTCTCTTTCTCTTTCTCTCTCTCTCTCTCTCATTCTCTCTCTCTCTTTCTCCCTCGATATATATATATAATATATATATATATATATATATATATATATATATATATATATATATATGAAGAGTGAACACGTTTCATGACCAATATATGCACAGACAGACATATATATATGAATTTATATGTGAATATTTCTGTATGTTATTATGAAATGGATATATGAATGGTTATAACCTGTCTCATATCATACTGAAATCATTATTTCATTTATTATACGGTGAATGTATTATTTGGCCTAGACAAGGTAAATAGAATAAACAATTAGAGTAAATTAAGGTGATGCAGGAATTGAACCTGTAGCCGATAAAGTAGCGTTGTTCTTACCATTGAGCTGAACAGCCACCATTAATGCAATCTTTGATTGATTGTTTATAGTATTTTGAATTGTCTAGTTCAAATGTTACACTCATCATGTAAGAGCAGTAGATCATTCTAAATAAAGTTTCAATATGATATAATATAATACAATTGATTATCGTTTTTTGTCGGACCATGTATTAATTTCTCAATTTATATATATATATATATATATATATATATATATATATATATATATATATATATATAAATATATATATACATATATATACATATATATATATTGAGAAATTATATATATATATATATAAATATATACACACACACACCTATATATATGTGTGTGGGTGTGTGTGTGTACGTATATACATATATATATGAATATATATGTGTGTGTGAGTGTGTAAACTATCAAATACACTTCTTATATACAGGTGATGAATGACATACTATCAAATGTATATATATATATATATATATATATATATATATATATATGCGTGTGTGTGTATATATATGTGTGTGTGTGAGTGTGTGTGTGTAGTAGATTGTGGATTCGCTACACAAAGTACCCAGTTCGTGTACTGAATACACAATCAACTATTTATTCCCAGCTCTACTCTAAAACAACTTAACTCCATGAGTAAAATGTTGTATGTATCGAGCACTTTATGAAATAAATCCATTGCATTTCAGAGGTTGCTTTATATTATTGATATATTAATATATTATGTTATACTGCTAGCCTGATTTGTACCACATATACTGTCTGTGTATATATATATATATATATATATATATATATATTGTGGAAAGTAGAATCAATGCATAAACATGTCTATGTTTCTGCCCTGTTTGGGCTTTTACACCAGAAGAAGCTCAAACAGGGCAGAAATATAAGTGTGTTTGTGCTGCTATTCTACTTTCTACGATATTTCCAGCTCTACTCCAAGCCAACTCAACGCACTCTGAAAAATACCCATCACATATCAGATATATATTTAAATCAGATTATGTTATGTCATATTGCAAACTTGATAAGTACTGTATGTACTATATATACATATATACATACAAATAAATTAAAGACTAAAAGAATATACATATAAGTATTCTATATTTATTCTTACATTTTATTATTTGTTTGGTTCATATGATATATATATATATATATATATATATATATATATATATATATATATATATATATATATATATATATATATATATATATATATATATATACCAAAAGGTACCAAAAGTGCTAAAGCTTTCTCAAATTTGAAGAACTAAAAAATTTAGAATTTCTTTTCATTCTGAATATAAAGCTTTCCAAGAAGATATATATATATATATATATATATATATATATATATAAGCGTGCGTGTGTGTATTGAATCATTCGTATGCCATTATTGATAAAAAGAATAATTGTGTTTATTTATGCCTGATATTCATAATTTCATTGGCTTATTACGAACATCTCGCTGTCGATATCATCTCCCTTCTCTTTCATTCTCATTCAATATATCTTCCTGTCTGCATTTATATTCATGTTCATATGGGGCTTCGCATATGTACTTACACATGAGAATTCGAGACGAGTCAAAAATATCCGTACCTTGCATAAATGAATCACCTTAGCTTATGCATGTACAGTAACTGATTATCTAAGATATATATATATACATATATGAACTCATCTGGAAAAATAGGATAAAAAATTATCTCATACCTGCACCAAATTTGGGCATTGTTGGTCAAAAATGACCATGAAGACTCCATTATGCGGTTTTTAGATGGTGCCTAGCGGTGCAACCCTTATGAATATGAACAAGAGCACCTGGAGACATAGAGAGAGAGAGAGACATGCAGACACATAAACGACCAGAGAGATAAGAATCTACAGTTCACAAGGCTGGTTGTTAGGCTACGGTGATTCGATAATAACTATTAAACTTTCATAGTGTTGTAATGATCAACGAATATGTGATGCTGACTTTTACTGTTACTATCACTAGATCTTGTAATCGGTCCGCCGATTCACTATTAGTAAAGAGTTAGAGCTTTGCTTGGTGCCCCACTACTGTGTCCTTGTGTCAAACTTAGCGGTTAATCCACTGTAAATACTGAAGCAGAATATACTTGATATTTAATAGGTTTACCTTAGGTTGACACAAGGCCACACTTGTGGGACGTCCAGGGAAGATAGAACTCATTGCAGTAGTGTTGGTCAGCATCAAAAGTTTGTTAACCATTACTAACCTGATTGTGAAACTAAGAATTTCATAATAATGCTAATTCAAATAAAGTTTTCTCTTAATATAATAACGGGTAAAAGTCTATATTTTTAGCTCTTCAGCACCATTGTTGAGGCCTGTACGCGTGATGCATACATACACAGCCAGCCTGCCAGACCAAGTAAAAAAAAATGAAGAAACCCATGCTGGCAGTTTGGCGACAGTTTTGCTTGACAGTTTCTTATGAAGAAACGTGTTGGGGAAACTAGTAAATGCTGCAATATTCACACCAACGTCTTATGATATCAACAGATGTAACAACGTCCAATCATCTCTTGTCATAGTGGTAGTACAAGAAAAACACAACGAATAACTCTCTTTATTTCGGATGCTGGACGTAGATTGGAAAGGGTAACAGTTTGAACAAAGGACAAGGTTTCCTAAAAAATCAATTAGCATGAGTCGAACAAATGACAAGGCTACTACTGCTCTGCTATTTGTGTATAGCAGAATTATATGCAAGTAGCCTCAGCCGGAAGTAGAAATCGGTCAACCGATAAGCATTATTACGCAGCAATTCCTTATTTATAGAAGTCTCAAGAAATACGACGGACAAGGAATGCTGTTTCAATTCTTTAAATAGTTTTTTTTTCACAAGAGAACGAATGTTTACTTCTAACTGAGGTAAAATTTGATCAGAAGTTCAATCACATCAAGCACTTTTGATAGCTCCAGTCATTATCAAGTCCTTTAAAGTCTTGTTTGTATATCAGCACGTCTTGTTAACATTTTTATTGTTTTAATAGAGATTTTCAAACTGTTTTTGCTTTGTTGATGTCAATGTCTTTTTTGGAACTATTGTTACTTGAGATTTCTATAAAACACAGCGGATAGTTATAGATGATGATTATTATCATTTTTTTTTTTCAATTTCTTATTTCTTGTGAATTAGGTGTTTTCACCGTTGGGTTACAAAAATTGAGAGAACTGTCCAGTGAAAAAACAATGTATTCGCAAAGAAAAATTAATTAAAAATGTTAAATTGACAAAAACTGTCCATCGTGTTTAATGAAAATTGCTTGATTGGACAATTTCAACCAACTTCAAAAACAGGTCCATGGTGGAACAACCCCGCCCCCAAAAAAATTTCAATGTATAACAGAGGATCCAAATTTGAATGATAGAGAGGGAATCGAATTCTGTATGAAACATGGAAAACCCTTAACAAAGTACGCTAACAGTGGTCGGAAATTAATTGGCTTGCTAAACATAACATCAAAAGACCATTAGTAACTTTATGAAAAATATTTTTCAACGGTGCAAAGTTTCAGAGACAAAATAGTCAGCAAAGTTTTGCCGTCTTACTCATTATTGACGAATCTTTTGATGATATACATATATATAAGATGACGCTTGTTATTTCTCGATAACTTTATTCTTTTTCTAATATTTCATTATGTGACTTTTATACTTTATTATACCTTTTTCCTTTCTATAACAACTCATTTGTACATTTGAAATTTAAGAGAATGACTTTTTTCCGATAAATTCGCAAAAGAATCTAGCGCAATATCTTTCTTACGCATCAGATCTTCAGTTTGCGATCGAAATTATATTTAAATTTTAATTCATTTACTTCCTTATGTTTACAATTGAAAAAAAAAACAAATATACATATACAAATCAGGAATACAATATAATATTAAACAATATCTGATTTGTGATGGGTTTATCAGTGCTTGATACATTAAAAACTGACCCCCAAGTTGAGTAGAGTGACGGAGTGGAGAATCCACTACCCCAATCACGTTTATGTTTCTGCCCTATTTGGGTTTGTTCAGGCAAACAATTTGATTTATTTTAGATCCCTATTTAGGAATTCTTTTGCAGAATGTTTATTTTTTGTCTTCCATTTATTCCATTTACATACCTTATCTTTTTCATTTACTTTTCCTTGTTTAGTGGTTGGCCACTGCTTGTTATGTTTTTTATCTGTTTTACTCAGTGAAAATGCTTTGTCTGCAGGTAGTTATGAATCATAAGCTAGCTTGAAATACAGTAGGCATTTTCCTTATCACTATGTTGTTAAAACATCAGGTCTTTCCGATATACCCCTTTCCTGAGAATATTTTATTTTTTCAACTTTAAATTTCTTTTTTTTTCACTCGTTTCGAGATGAATTTTTTTTTAATATTTTGCATTTTTGTGCGTTCTCATTTTTCTATAATTGATAGGCTATCATCCCTGTAGACGGTAGGGTCCTATATTTTTAGAGTTTAGTTTTTCTGGTGAGGTCATATAACATATATAAACCAATCAGGTCCAACACCTCGGCTGAATTGAGATTACCCAGAGAAACATCAAAAATGCAGATTTTTGTTTTTTGATTCATTGTCCTTGGTTATCGAACAGTCCTATCCGTTTACAGTTTTTGATTATTTTTATATCTTTATAATTGATGTTGATGTTCGTAGATTTTATGGCTTCCCCGAAGATTCCTCTGGATATAGAAGGGTAGAAGTCCATAATGTTGAACTGAACAAATGCACAACCATTTTTGCTTAATGTTGCTAAACTAGGTAATGGCCTCATTTCTGTTTATCCATTGGTTAGGCTTTTGATTGATGTTGTAGCTTATGTTTTCTTGAATCGTCTTGCTAATTTTTCCTATCTGGTATTTAGTCCCGTGGTGGAAAGAGCATGAATTATTCTAGTGGTGGGAAAACATAAATAAAACAAATTGCAATCATACGAACAAAAACGGATGCCCTTTGTAAAATAAATTCTTCAAATCGAATATGACATACCAAGCGGTAATATCAACTCAGGAGAAACTCTTAGAAATGAAATATTACTTGGGAATATCAAAAACACCCTTAAAATCGAGAAGAGCCAACCATGTATAATCATTTACAAATACAAAATACAAAAACAGCGCATCACAATCGATGTATTATTGGAGACTAAATGATAGCAAACTCAAAACCAGAGTAAAATAGAAAATATTAAAACTATCACACATATGCCAGTTTATTGGAACTCCATGTTACCTATACCTAAATGAGAAATTTGAAATCCTTACCTTTGCCAATAGAACAAAAAAACCAACAAAAAGCAGAATTATTGAATAGAAAAAATGAAGTAAAATTAATGTCCCAGTATCGCTCAAATTTCTATTAGGAAAATAATTTCAAACCCCGCCTATAATTATACTAAAGAATTAGCCACCATAGCTATCTTATCCTCTTTTAATTTTCGCGATACTAATAGCAATATTACAATCAACATTACTGTTATCATTATTATTATTATTATTATTATTGTTGTTGTTGTTGTTGTTATTATTATTATTATTATTATTATTATTATTATTATTATTATTGTTGTTGTTGTTGTTGTTGTTGTTGTTGCTGTATATTTCCAGCCACATAAAGAACAACCCAATCACCATAATTATCTTAGATTTCTGGAGACAGACCAAACTAAAATTTCTAAATCAGTGACTGGGGTCATGAATGAGTAAACCGCTAGACTTAGAAACTTACTTAAGATAGAATAGGATACTTTCAGAGTGAAACATATCATAAAAAGCTGATTTTTTAACAATATACTGAAAAAGAAAATACCTCCAGTGTCTCCAGCTAACTTATAATATCTAACTATCAGTGAGCAAAGTATGTTCACTGTACGCAACAATAATACATAACGAGCAATGACCAACTATAAAACAAGGAGAAGAAAAAGAGAATATATATAAATTGAAATAAAGGAAGTTCCTTACCACAAAAATAGATCCCCATCCCGAAAGAGCCCTACAGGAGGATATAAAATAAATCGAATCATCTGCCTGAAAAAATTTAAGAGGGCAGAAACATAGACATATTTATGTTGCGAATCCTCTACTTCATTATATATATATATATATATATATATATATATATATATATATATATGTATATATATATATATATATATATATATATACACGAAAAATGAACATGTTTGGTCAAAAAGAATAAATTATAAATTGCGTTAAATTATGTAAAACTCATTTGATTTGATCTCCTATCATTACACGGTAAATATATCACTCAATTTAGACAATGCATATAAAATAAAGAATTAAAGAAAGTGGGCTGCTGCAGGAATCGAACATACCATCGATGGGATAGCCATTTCAAATAAGTTTCCATATAATATGAAACAATTGATGGTTAATCCTTTCGGGCCAAATATGTCCATTTCTTAAATATATAATTGTTGTATTGAAAGAGATGAATAGATTGAGAATGAATGAGATGAAAATTTGGATTGAAAGCAGTTATTTGGCCTCTGCATTACCAACGGCTGTTTAGCTCAACGGTCAGAGCATCATTACATTGAGGTGGCAGGTTCGATTCCTGCAATAGCCTCATTTTCTTTAACTGTTAATTCTATTTATGTTATCTACATTGAGTGGTATATTAACGTAACGACGGAAGATCATTTCAAATAGGTTTCTATATGACATAACGCAATTCATGATATATATATATATATATATATATATATATATATATATATATAGAGAGAGAGAGAGAGAGAGAGAGAGAGAGAGAGATACATCCATACATACATACATACATACATATGGAGATATAGTTAGAAATGTACAGAGAGATGTACAAAGAGAAATTGAATGACTGGAGTAAGATAGATAAATAGATAGGTGCACAGATTCAGCTATATGATAAGATATATACATATCAATATCTATCTATCTATCCATCTATCTATCTATCTATCTCTATATAGAGATACATAGATAGATATGCAAGTACTTGGGAGGATATGAACAGATAGATGGATAGATTGATAGATAGGAATTCCCACAGTGTCAGTTATACAATAAGAGATATTTAAACATGCAAAGATATGGATATCTAAAAATAAATAGATAGATGGATAGGGATGAACAGATGGATAGTCTAGCAGAAACATCTGGAATCAAAATTGACATCAAACTGTAATATTGACAAACTACAACATAAATGGAAGAATACTTATTGTTTCGTCCACGTGTTCAGACAACAATAATAAAGAGCACTATTTACGTTTTTCAATTCGATGTTACCTGTACTTTTGACATATATGTTTTATGTAACAGCTTACTGAATTGATCTCATAATAAAAACTATTGTTTGAAGAAATGTTTGAAGTGTCTTTGAAGTTTTTGCAGTTCTTTATAGATTGGGTATTAATCAGATAACTGTAATACGTCGCTTAGAAGCTTAAGTATCAATCCAGACATTTGAAAAAACAGATATCGCATGCACCTTTAGAAATAATAGAATTCAACTCTGAATAGAATAAAAACAAGTCTGGTTAATCAACCCATTAAATCTGTCATATGACCAATGATTTCAAACAGCGTGATATGTTAGGGGTGATCAATTACAAAAATAGAAAAAGGGGTGGTCAATGAATAAGTTTTTTTCATCGTTTTTTTTTTGTTGGTAAGTGATCACCAAAAAGGTTCAAATTTCATTTTTTTTTTAAATAGCAAATTTTTTTTTTCAAAAATGCAGCAAATATTTACATCACAAATTAAACCCTCTCCTAAAAAAGTACGTTGAGGGTATTTTTAAAAAAAAAAAATTTTTAATAATTTCTCTCAAGATATAATGAGTAAATGTTAAAGGTTTCAGCCCCTGAGATCCATTCTTGCAGTCTGTACATACACAGCTATCCAACCAGCCAGAGCAACTTGATAACAGAAAAAACCTATGTTTACAGTTTTTGTTGACAGTTTCTAGAAATGGTAGAAGTTTCCTTCGAGTAGAATAAAAGGAGCGAGTTTAAAACTAAAATAAGGTAATGTTAATCAGAATTATTCCCCTTGAAATTTAAGTTACAATTAATGGTTGAACACACTGTTGTTTCTCTTCTTGCTCGCTATAGAAGAGGATAGTCTTGGACGAATCAGTATTTCGCGATGGAAGAAGAATTTACCCTGAGAATCCAAAAGTAATAAACATTTGAGCAAAACACAAGACAGCCTTCAAGATCTGAACCTAAAAGGAATCAGTTTTTTAAAGTTTTCTTCTATGTTTTGTGGAATTCAATAGAAATTCTTTATTAGTTGCTGTGGGAACGGACGAATTGACGCTACAGTGAGCAACTGGCTTGTTTGAATGATTCAGTAGGACAGAAAATAAATTTTCCTGGAGAAGGAATCAACCAGTGATTTTATAAATGACAATGCCCATCATCTTGTTGCAAATGTGATGATACATTGAGTTTGGTTTCGGACGTTCTTCTACATGCAACACATAATCCAGACCTGTCACTTTCAGACACCATGCTAAACTCCTCGTTTGGTCAGCTGTTCGAAGATGTTTTAGGATATTGGCACATTTCTACAATAGTTCATCGAATCATAATCAAGATAGGGGAGAATACTTTGATGACCGAATGATAACAAGAAGGAGAGAAAGAAGAAGAACAATCGTCGAACAACCGCAGCCATCAAAGGGTTCTATTTTTCTCTTGTATGTGCATTATTTGTGTGTTTGCTTGCTTTTTCATTGTTCTAGCGTTCCTAGACACACAATTTTAAATAGAGACTTGAAAATCGGTATCATTGCCCAAATTGACCCTTTCTAAGAATGCTTGTTTCTGATTAGGGGGGGGGGGAGTATGTTTTTTCTTCACCTTTTTTAGGCTCTTTGCTGACAGGTTTATTAGATGTTTTCACTTGGGATGTTTTCCAATGGAAAACAGGTGTGATGTCATTAATATGATTTATACTGGTCATATTCATTCTCCGATGAAATTACTTTGCATGACCTCGAATTTTGATGCTACGGCTATTTAATTACTGACTGTGATGGCAAGTTGTAATTAAACTGTGATTCCTATCTTCTCTCAACATAATTATTCTGCCACTCTTTTATAGCGACATTACTCAGGTTGTTATTCTACGGCAGTGGGTAAATAATTAAAATAATGGCTGTATTAATACTGAAATTGCTTGCTCATAAACAAAGATGGTGACAAGAGGATGAGTGAAAGGTTTGATGTGGACTTACTCTAGCTGATTGGTTTCCATAGCTCAGTTAGTAATAGTTACTAGGTGTTAAGTAGACTTTCATTCACGGATGGATATTCCCATTCCTTCATTCTATTCAATCTATTTCCATTCCTTTATTCTGATTTCATAATTGCCATTTATCCATTCCACTTCCTCTATTCCCATTCTTCTTTTCCCATTCTCTATTCTCATTCTTTTATTCCAGATCATTTATTCCCTTCCTTCTATTCCCAGTCCTCTATCTCCATTCGTCTATTTTTATTCCTCTATTCTCATTCCTCGATTCTAGTTCATATATTCCCTTCCCTCTATTCCTTGTCCTCTATCTCCATTCGTCTATCTTTATTCCGCTATTCCCATTCTTCTATTCCTATTCCTCTATTCTCACTGCGAATATACTCATTTCCTATCGATGCCGTGTACACATGTGAATAGGAGATTTTGTTTCAAAATGATGTGAACTTTTGCATCACCCTAAAAGAGGGAGTAAGGAGCAGTTCACTACTGTAATGAGTTTGACTCTCACTGGGTGCCTCACACTGGTGGACTCGTACTGGACAGAACCAAGTCCAGTTAATACCAAGAGATATTTCAATATTTTAACATAACTGCATCTTATTTGATGGAAGACGTGTCTGTGTGAGCATTATTGTTCAGTCTGCAAGCTAAAGGACCCAGTTCTAAGCAGAGAGTGAAAATTCATAAGTACCCTCACTTTCATCATAGAACGACCACTATATCTAATTGCGCTATATGAGGTGAAATTGAAATTGTGTTAGAATTATTCTTTATCTAAAGGGCAATCACTGCACTTGCCCGTTTTGAAGGTTATTTATTTTTTAATGGAATCTTTGTGACACTCCCAATAGTCACTTATGGAGCTGAAACATGGAACTTAACCAAGAAACAGACCCGTAAGCTGAGAACCATGCAACGTGCACATGAAAGAATAATGCTGGGCCTCACATGGAGAGACCACAAAACAGCACAACACATCCGGGAAAAGATAAGAGTTAGGGACATCATAGAATCCATAAAAAATCTCAAATGGCGGTGGGCTGGCCATGTTGCAAGAATGGCTGACAATCGATGGACATCACGACTCACAACATGGATTCCCCGAGACCATATGCGCAACCGAGGCCGGCAAAATATTAGATGGAGAGACGAGCTAGACAAGTTCAGGAAGTACTGGCTCCGTGACGCCCATGATAGAGAAGTGTGGCAAATCCTGGGGAAGGTCTCTGTCCAACGACGGACGCTAAAAGACTGATGATGATGATGATGATGATGAATCGGGGTAGGGTCACTCCTGGGACTGGGCCGCTCAATTCTTCTATTCAAAATTGATCCCATCAATTTATTTCATGTAGTTTACAAGGAAAGTAAAGAAGTATTTTAATGTTACTCTTGTACTAATCTTTCCTGAAATAGCTTCTGAGACTGTGTGCATGTGAATTTATTGAATGTTTCCTTTGGTTTTGTGATTGCGTCTTGCAATGTAGCCTGGAATTCAACAATGCTTCAATGAAATGTATAGTTTGTTTCACTAAAAGATTCCTCTAAATCATTCAATCTTTTATTGATATGCATACGAATATACTGTCTAAACATCGAATATGATAATTCCGAAAGGAAAACATTTACACTTATAATATCAAAGTATGTGAAAAACATTAAAAAGAAAAACATTGAAGAAGATTGCATAAATTACATTAACTGATAGAGAAATGATTGACTACAATTAGGCAAATACAATAATTACACAAAAAATATTCATATAGGGCATTTAGTGTTTAAATCTGTTATGCTTTCGACACTATACACACACACATACATACACACATATATGAATGAATGATCAGTTTCTGAATATAATATATCCGACAAAATGAATTTGGTTGAAGTAAAGAGAGAAAACAATAAATGTTAGTAAATAAATCTTATTCCAACATTTTCTTCTATTTGTTTCTATTAGAATTCTCCATAACCGCTGATCCAAAGAACTTCACGCTCGACACCGCACTCCCTTGTGTGCTGAGCAATATATCTTGCAGATACGACAATATGAAAGCGTATGCTAGATGATAACGTTTGAGAACCTATGCTCTATACTAATATTCGGCGTATAGACTGTATGCTCACTAGGGTAAGTTATCTCTTTTACTTTGAAAAATCAACTTCGGACGAATCCAGAGATTAGGGGCTCGATACGATAAGAACTGACGCTGAAACCTCGATTCCTAACTTTCACAGTAATTTGAAGAAACATATTTCGTCGAAAAATCGTCCTTTTGTAACAATGAATCCAGAGAAAAAAGTTCAATGAATAAAGGGTAGATTCAATCAGAGATATTTGAACCACACTTCTGTTGCAATGTTCAGTGTAAGAAGCGAAGGAAGGCTTTATCAACTGAATAGTAGAATGGGAATAGAGGAATATAAATAAGGGAATAGAGATAGAGGACTGAGAATAGAGGGAAGAGAATATATGAACTGGAATATAAGAATGAGAATAGAGGAATGGGAATAGAAGAATGGGAAATGAACAATCGGAATGGTGGATTGGTTATGGATGAATGACAATTAAGAAATCAGAATAAAGGAATGGGAATATAGTGAATGGAATGACGGAATGACGGAATGAGAATATCCATATCAGATTGTCAAGAGTGAAAAATATATAAAATTTATGAACATTGGGACAGTATTATACTAATATTTGTCCACCAAGATACTCTGTTATATAGAATACTTCGGCACCGTTGTTGTTTTGGGTAATTTGGATATTTCACTCTTTGAAGTAGTTTACTCAATAGAACGATAAAAGACAAGAAATAAAAAAGTCGATTTTTATTAACAAGACCACTGTTCCAATCGACGTACCCTAATCTTCATTTGCCAAATATTTGGTAACACACCTGCCCTTTTAGCGTGAACTGACATCCTGTTGTCGTTCAAGTGATTGTTGATATTATAGTGCACCAGTTCTAAATAGATGACGGGTTCCCCTTGGACATGTGTTTTGCGCCTATTTATTTTCCTGCGAACAGCATCTACTTGACATTTGCTATAAGTACAGACTGGTGATACCATCAGGGCACTAATACTTACTAACTTATTAACGCCCTCTTGCACGGGAAAGGTAAACAAACTAGACAGGTGAATTCCCATTGCAGGTTTCTGATTATTCATGACTGACTGAAGAACAAAGGTGTTTAGGTCTGAATGCATCTTTTCTTGTGTCTGTTCCTGACACTGCTTGTGTGCACATGGGAATGTAGTGTGTTTACAGACAGTTTCATATATATATATATATATATATATATATAGAAAGAGAGAGATGGGGGGGGGTAAATAGATGGATAGACAAATAGATAGAATGAAAGAAAGATAGAAGCCTGAAGGAGCCCAAACAGGGCTAAAACATTAACAGGTTTGTGTAGTGAATCCTCCATTCCATCATATTTTAAGCTCTACTCTAAGTAAACTTTATGTTTGATGGTGAATGATTGAGCACAAAAAACATCACACATTGGATATTGCATTATACTGAATTAATGATTTGTACTTTTATATACATATATATATATATATATATATATATATATATATATATATATATATATGAAGAATGAACCAGCGTATTCACTGTAATGAGTCAATAATATCTTGGTAAATATAATTGCACAACATGAATGTACAGAGCAATTTACGAATAAAACAATTTTTAAAAATGAATAGTAAACAGTATGTATAGTTCAGAAAGCTTTACAGCTTTAACTTAGTAAACATTAAAAAAAACTTTTTTTATGTCACTTCAGATACATAGATACATACAGTGGTTGCAGAACGTATTCAAAACCTTTTTTAAAGTTCATTTCAACATACCTATGCTGAATTAACTGAATTTGGACCAAAGATTTCTGATTTTTATAGAAAACTTATTAATGTTCTATCCCACTTCAATATTTTTTTCAGTTTTTGTATTTTTCAAATCTTTTGTCTAAATTCAGTCAATTTCGATGCTCTATAAGAACTATAAATGAACTTATTTATATATATATATATATATATATATATATATATATATATATATATATGTGTGTGTATATATATATGTATATATATATATGTGTGTGTGTGTGTATATATATATATACATATATATACATATATATATGTATATATATACATATATATATATATATACATATATATATATATCTATGTATATATATATATACACACACACACATATATATATATATATATATATATATATATATATATATATGTATATAGACGTGGAAAGATATTTTCCCATGGCCTGCTACTGACTGTACATTCTGTTTCACTTTATAGACATTTTCTAATGAATCATTTGAAAATTGATATTGAGCACTTTTTGAAGTAAGATGTACTTATTACATTAATACATACTAGTACGTTACCGTATATCTTACAACTGTTCTCTTATATATATATATATATATATATATATATATATATATATATATATAGTGGTGACATTTTCTCTCCCTCTCTCTCTATATACATATGTATATCATTAGAAAGTAGATATATGATACGACAGAATATTTATGAATGAGTTATATTATACGAAACTCTATTTGAAATGACCTCACGTTGTTACAGGGGAAATTAGTTACTCGGCATTAACAGCGTAAGTCGTATAAACAATTAAAGCAAAATCAGGCTGCTTCAAGATTCGTACATGCAACCAATAAGATAGTTGCTTCAACATAGGGCCACTATGAAGTATTTGACTGTTTATTCTACATACACGGTGACTCCGAGTGTAGGTCTCTTCAAACAGAAATTCAGAAAATATAATCCGTGCATATTCTGTTAAATTATACGTCTATTTCTTAATATCAGTACTGTCAGCGTTAGAAACAACAGTGCAGACATGGACTGTCAATGAACAGGAAGAGAAGCGTGATGATAAAGCGGTTGATTGGGCCTATTTGTGATTACGTTTTTGAGTAGAATTAAGGTTTTCGTTTTTATGGCGAGATATTTTCAATTTTTTTCGTACTTTTATGTAATTGCTAATCTCTCCAAAAGTTTCCGATGAATTTTAATTGAATTTTGTAGATGTGTAAGCAATGTGTCATGGATGTAGTGATTGTATTTTCGAGCGGATCCAGGGATTGTTTTTTCCGATTCAGTTATTGTGTAGCATTGGCAGAGATACCTGCTCTCAGAGTGCTTTGTAGAATAATCTATTTTAACTGGGGCAAAGGTGCTTGTTTGGTCAGAGCCTGACTTTATGTTGTATGGAACAGTTTACCATAATTGTCATGGATGATCATTTTCTGTCCATCACGCGAAACTACAGCTTTGAAGTATTTCAATTACTTCTGTTCAGTTTTGTCTATGTAAATATTTTATATCAGAATTTGATTTATTCTGATTAGCGGAAGGCGAGGGAGTTCATTGAAATTGAAATGAGATATCTACATTTTTTAATATTCAAGTTTTATTGGATTTCTCTGAAATGCTGATGTAAAAAAAAACACTCTTCAAATTCGACACTGGATTGCCTTCTGCTAACTGATTTACCAAGCAAATGACAATTTCGTACAATAACCAGTTGTCGAGTAATCGCAGTGCATTAGATTTCTCGAGAACCGCTGATCCATACAACTCGAAACTCGGCATTATAATACTGTGCATACTGACTGATATAGCTGGCAAATGTCATCTTCATACATTTTCACATAGTCTAGTCTTTGTGGGGCATTAGATTTCTCGAAAACCACCGATCCAAACAACTTCAAACTTGGCTCTGTACAGCCTTGCATGCTGAATAATATATCTGGTAAACATCATCTTTGTACGAAGTTCCGTTGACAAGTCATCGCAGTGCAAATAGACAGACAGAGATGTCTTCAAATGTATTTCGACGACAATCCTATCTGAATATGAAATGCACATTGGACATTATTCATGTTTAATCTGGGGATAAGGTGCAGCAGGAATCATGGCAACGGATTACTGAAGCTTATGGTAATGATGCAGTAAGTGCAGGCACCTGTTAGTAGTTACAGAGTTGAAGAAAATAGATTTTTAGCTCAAGGACAAAGAACGGTTGCAGAACTTGTAAAGTGACGACTTGAAGGAACTTTTAAAAATAGATGCTGCATACAACAACAATTAACACTGGAGAATATTTTGCTGTTGAGTCAGTCAAGGGCACTACGTCATTTACAAGGCTTGGAATAATTCAAAAGTTAAATCAGTCATTCTTAACGGAGGCAATGCCGCCCTCAAGTGGGCGAAAGTTGAACTTAGGTGGGGGAACAACTTGTCACATGCAAAGGGATTCTCTTTTTTTTTTAAAAAGGCATTCTTTCGTTAATGTCGGTGAAGTCAAGAAATGAGAGACATCAACTCCCACAACATGTTTTTTTTTAGGAACAATCAAGCAAGACTCTCACTCACACTGTTAAAATCAGGGTAGCCAACTTTGATGATTTTTGTTCTGTTTTTTCGAATAAGAGTCTCCCGTGTTGATAATATTCAAATGATTATTTTTGTCATGTTTCAGAGTCTAGTGTTGCGACTGAGATTAGTTTTTTTGTTGTTTTTTTTTCAAATTTTGTGAATCGAAAAATTGGAAAATTACATCTAAACTGGCAACTGCGGTCATATTTGTATTTTTCCCAATTTTCAGGATGACCCGGCTGGCTATGTACGTATCACGTGTGCGGGTTGCACCACAATGCACAGTGTTCCGAAATTAAGCAAAAATGACCATAAATAGAATTTTATTGGAATTCGTATTTTTGTTGTCTCTTATAAATTAAAGAATCAAGTATTTTTCTAAACATTATTGTGATTATAAACGAATTTTTAATTTTAAAAAACCATAAACAACAGACACTTTATACCTATATATAATCCTTAGAAGACATTTTCGCATGAAATACTTTTAGAATATACATTTAGTTCTTTAATGCTAATTCCTTGTTTAATATGTTTATGGAAATCAACGGAACTCAGATTATAAAGCTAAGTTGATTTTCAAAGAAATTTCAAGAAAAATTAACATTTTTAAAAATACTTTTGAATTTCGTTTTTATCATTTCCATAAATATACAAAAAAAATTACCCCAAAAGGAGGATAGAGGAAGTACTTGAAATACAATTGGTAAGAATTACTAAGAAAACACTCGTAAATAGTGATGACAGGAAATAGGTAACAACGCAATCTTGGATTCCTCTCTTGAAAAGAATGACTAAACAATTGCACTGCGAAAATTAGAAAAAAAAAGATTCTTCACAAAAAAATTTGTTACACTTTCGCAATTCAGTTTGAAATCAATGGAGATAGAGGAGGGAAATTACTCCTTAGTTTGTAGACAACAACGCATTTTTTCATTTTTGGAAAATCTCCCTGGATAGGTTTTTAGTAGAGGAGCCAATTTGCAAGATGATTTAGAAAGCCCCAAAGTGATTCTCAGCTAAATGACGTAGAACTCTCAAGAAGACTTCAGATTCCATGAACTGGAAGAACTTTCGAGGCAAGATTCAACACGAACAACACATGAACTTGCAAAAATAAACCATTTGTAGTAAAAACATCCAAAATTTGATTCAAGTTATTTGGTCAAAATTTAATCTTTTACTTGCTGTCACTTTCTTTATAAAAATAATGTTTTGATGTATTTATCCTTGTTTTGATTAAATCAAATAAAGTTTTGGTTTGATTATTACAATCTTTTTCATTCATTTTTCCTTTTTTTTTAAGTGAGGTAAAAGATTTTACTTTGATTTAGTTTGTTTACTTTCCAGTAAGAAAGACAGACAGACTACTTGATAAGAGGTGACAGGTCAAATTTCGACCAAATTATGGGGTGCCTTTCCTGCATATGGTCCGAAAAATGACATGAATCATTCGCTTTGATGATGCTTTTAAACACAAAGGGCATTTTGTGGATGACAAGCGAGAGAGTCGACAGGTAATTTGGTTATATGCCTACGTCAATCCGTTTGTTAACACGTTGTATATTTGTACTTTTTGGAGCCTTTGTATAAGGCTTTTGTGTGTGTGCTGTTACCAAGAGATGGAATATACATTTCCTGTCACATGTTGACGAATGTAGCCACTTTTAGCTATTCATAATAATAGCCGACTCATGGAATCATCACAAGCAAATACCGGAAGTCGTGCTCATATTTTTTTTTCCATGACGCCATTTTATTCCTTTTCATATTCATTAAACTTCTCACCGTTATTCCTTAGTAAACAGGTTAAGTAGCAAGATTTAGGCATCGTTAAGCCACAGCAGGTACCCATACTTTCGTTCCTTATATCTTGATGACAAAAACTTTTACACCCATTGTAAATAAACTGCTCCAATTGTTGCCTTCGGAATATTTAAACATTTCTTAAAGAAAAGATTCACATATGATAACCAACTGTTTTGATGACATCCTTAGTAGTAATGATAAGTGAATACATATAGATGGTTTTCTGGTAGTAATGATAAGTATATATCTATAAGTTGTTTTTTTTGACCAACGCACTGATTTATCTAATTTTTATGGTTGATATTCCGGCCTTGTCGTTTAACGCGTCCTAACTCTGTCTGAAGAACATATTGACAAGCAAAACTGAAATATCACCAATGAAAGAAATTAAACTAAGTAGTGCATTCACCAAAAGGGAATACAAATACATCTAACCGTATGATGACCTTATGTGAAAATATTTCGATTTAATTGTTTGTTTGATTGTTTACCCTCAAATTAGATGGTTTGATTGATTGATTTATCCTATTATGGCATAAAAATAGAAATAAAATCATGGATATTCCAAAGACTTCGTATCTGATTATCACACGTTGAAACAGCTTGAGTTGAGTTCTGAAAGATTAAAGATAAGGATATTTCAATTATCAAAAAAAAAAGATGAATTGCCTAATGTAATAGTTTCATACACCAATCTATGCATAAATACTCCATCATTTTTTACGGGTATATTCTAATAATAATAATCAGTAATGTATTCAATATTTCACTCATCATTTATATCTTGTGACGTAACTTAGTAGAAATAGAATTTACATTAGCAATTATCATTGCTTCTAATGCTTTATTTTATTCTATTTTTCGGGTATTATAAGAATCTTATTGCAATATATTGGGGAACGATCAATGAAAATAATATATATATATATATATATATATATATATATATATATATATATATGGAGAGAGAGGGGGAGAAAGACAGGGAGAGAGAGAGAGGATAATGCAAAAAGTTTAAAGATGACATGGGAAAAGAATGTCAAAATTAAATTGCGGAGCTCGGAAATTTTATCCTCCGAGAATACTTGACAGCTTTTGAGTTGCATATTAGCAAAAGAAGGAACTAATTCAGTTTAAAATATATTCCTTTTCCTAATGGACAACTCTATTCGTTCCCACAGTCATTATAGAGAACCTTTCATCATAGACAACTCCCATAAACAGACACTAGAAGAGCCAGGTGGTCTCAGGCGGTTCGTTACGTTTACATGTTTCGACGAACTTGATAAATTGTATTTTTGATTAATTGTATATATAATTTAGAATGACATTCAAGGAGGTAATGCACATAAACAAGAAACTGCTGAATAGTATGAAGTTTTGATATCTCTATAAGTACAATGCATTTAGAAAATTACTTTAATTATTGCCTTCATTTCTTACGGCAAGGGTAAAATTGTCCATACACATGGTGAGCATATATGCAAATTTCTTCTCTGTTTGTCGCAGATGCATCTTATCGGTGAATTTAACTTCCTATTATGACATAGCATTGGATATCATGTCATAAAAAATCTCTTAAAATTCAATGTCCGATCACTCATTAGAACATTTTGAGTTGAGTGGAGCATTTTCCTTTTTTGAACTTAGAATTAGGAGACTTGAATAAGTAAAAATGAATTACCCAATGAAATAGTCGGATATGTGTATGTTTTTCGGGGTTTTTTGTGTGTGTTTTTTGTGAATAACGGCCTTGGTTATTGGCTGAGAGCTAAGTAAACAATTGATACATTAAGAATAAATGTTATGACAAAGTTTTGAAAGAAAAGAATTTGATTTTTAGGTGTGAACTAGCGGAAAAGGGTAGGGAGAATGTCAAATTTGCTGGGAGCAGGGGTCTGCTAGACTCAAAATTATGGCGCCAATGACAAATATGATCTCAACCAATTTACCGCTTCCCACTCTTCCCCTCTATCTATCTCACTTTTTATCTCTCTCTCTCTCTCTCTCTCTCTCTCTCTCTCTCTCTCTCTTAATATATATATATATATATATATATATATATATATATATATATAACTCTCTTTGTATTTCTCTGTCTATTTGTATCTCTTTTTTGATTTGGTTACTCGTTTTCCAGTCCCTCCAACTTTTTCTCATCCCATCCCCCTTTCTACTTTCTCTTCTCATCCGTCTTTTCAGATCTTCCTCCCTCTAACTTCGCCTCCCCTTTTCTCCCCTTCTTTCACACACTTTTTACTTCATTCTGTCCCTGCAGTGTTTTTTCTCTCTCCACCTCTCTCCCTTTCTGTCATATTTAGGCATCTCAGCAGAATTCGCTGACAAACCGGAAATCGTCACCTTGTATGTTTTCTTTTTTAATTCAGACTTTTTTTCTGTGATCACGGCCCAACCAAAGCCTATAGAAGTAACTTATACATTGATCACCCCTTTTCCCAAGGTTTTGAGTGATCATCCGCAACATGGCATGCTGCCAGAAAATCTTGATCTCTTGGTAGTTTCTACTGAATGACTGGAAGAAACTGTTTTGACTTGTTTTTCTTTCTTGGAAAAAAAACAAGAAAAAACTTAAGAACATTTTTTTTATTTTAATTACGTTCTTGAAACAAGGCATCAAATTTCTTCAGAAGCAGCCTTCGATGCATACTCTCATCCTTTAAATCCGCTCTTAATCACTCACACTAATCCTCCGTAGACGCAGGAGTCTAAACTTGTCAAAATGTCTTTGAAAAAAGCATTGCGATGCAAATCACCAAAAGTAAGACTGAAAACCTAGTCATAAATTAACAATATTGTGTTACACATGTTTTACATTTGTTTTTAACATGTTTTACGTGTGTTTGGCATATATCAACGAATGTTCTTACCCGAAATATGTTCAAATAATCTCATATCTACATGTACGATTTCATCCATCTACAGTAGCAAAAAGTGACCCAAAATTTCCCCTCGGATAATGGTACATACCCTTTAATTGTAATTGATTCCATACCCCATATATTTAGCACATATAAAAGAACAATATATATATATATATATATATATATATATATATATATATATATATATATATATATATATATATATATATATATATATATATGTATGTATGTATATATATGTATATATATATATATATATATATATATATATATATATATATATGGAAACTTTACAGCATTAAACATTAAAAATTGAAAGAAAAACACATGCACTATTAAGAGAACATGATCTGACCTTCAAAGGTATCCTCCTACCCTGTCTGTCTATACCATATACCATAGTACACGTTAAATTGAACTTTTTTTCACATTAATGCCTACTATATATATATATATATATATATATATATATATATATATATATATATATATATATATATATATATATATATATATATATATATATAGTTTATTAGGATATTAAGCTTTAATCACAAAGAAGACTTTTTCAAAATCAATTTGTTGTCACATCAATTATATCTCAGTAAAGATTAATGCAATTTATGTAATCTTTCCGTGTTTTCCATGTTTTGGACATACTTTGATATTATGGTTCTCTGTGTGAATCTTCACCAGTTAGGATTCTCATATTGATCAAACACCAATCCTTTTCTATAAGGATTTTAATATATAACTTATGTCATACAAATATTTTTTGTTTGGGTTTTTATCAAAATTCTTGATTGTATATGGGTGTTACTTTAAACTATACATCACTTCATTTTTCAAGACAAAGCTCACTTATGTAGTTTACCCAAAAATGTATCTAACGATGAGGGATCAGTTGGTATAACAAGAAACATGACTCGCTGTTCGTGTCACTTCTACTGAGCATTTATATTATCATGATGTGTTGTAAATGGGTGGTATTTTACATCACGCAATATTTTACAAGAATGAGATACTCAAATGACTCAGAGAAAACTACTTGCTCATCTTTCTCTTCCTCAATTGAAGTTTTGAATATATTGCCTCATTAAAATGTTGTATTCAACAAAACAGCTGTCCGTGGATGACACAATTATCAAGGATTATGTATATGTGTGTGTGTGTGTAAATTTTTCATGTGATTTTGGACGAGAAAAAAGTGAAGAAACACATTATATATATCGTCTCAAAGTATCTACTAGAATCCGTCATGCAAATTCTTCTCAATCCAATCAGTGTTATTTCAACGTGATATATTAGAAACATAATTCAATTGATATTCGAATAATTTCATCTTTTGATATCATTTTTCATCACCGAGACGGTCAGATATTTTTATCACAGCTATATTTCGATCGTATCGAAAAAAAAAACTTTTTTTCTTGCTATGGCGCTCCACGATAGATTCAACGATATTTCCATTGTATATGTATGTATGTATGTATGTATGTATGTATGTATGTATGTATGTATGCGTGTTAAAGGAAATAGATACATGATCCGACAGAATAATAATAAATAGCATAATGATACATTGAAACTCCTATTCAAAATGATTTCCCGTTATCACACGGTGAATGTAAGGTTTGGCCTGGACAATGTAAACATATTTCAATATGATGTAAAGCAATTTATAATCACACACACACACACACACACATATATATATATATATATATATATATATATATATGCTTCCTTCTTTATCGAAAAGTACAGCGTTCTTATAAAACTTTCTGTAAGCTGAAATGGCATGCAACAAAGGAATAGTTACCAATAATTTATATGGGAAAGCTCTTCAGCGTTTCCCGACGAAAAAATATTGATTTGGGTACGTTACGCTGAGTGGTCAGAGGATCAGGTAGCAAAAAAAAAAGCAAAAAAACAGGAGACTGGGATATAAGGGAGAAAGGAAGGGAAGATGTCCTGACTCTATAATTTGTCGCTTCAAAACAAACATTGAATGTTCACTCCTGGGATTATTTTGTTGTAACTAAAAAGTGACGTAAAGTAAAGTTTTGTAAAGCAGGAAGTGATTATAGCGTGTACATTGATGCATCGTTCTATCGTATGCGCGTGTATTTTAACTTGAAATACGTTGGAAAAAATTTTATTCAGGATCCTGCCTGAGCTCAGCCCCAATCCCAATCTTCAGAATGTAGGACGCAGGTTAATTTTTGAAACAGATCTGAAAAAAAAAATATTGCGTCTTAAAATCAGGAATAGGAGGGACGTGCAGATATAAAACGAAATCCACCCTGAAAAACTCAAAAGGAATATATTATTGATTTAACGATAACGCTCAACTAAAATGATCTATATTGACCCATCTAGATAGAAAAAATAATAGATTAATATGAAAAAAATCTCAAATATAATAATATGTATAAATAAGAGCTAAAACATACACAAAATAGCGATTAACAAAAGCAAAACAACGTGAATCCAAAAATCAGTAATATCAATAAACCAACCAAAAATATTAACAACAAAAAAAAGAAAAGAACGATAAGACAATAACCCTTATCCAGAATAAGAAATGACCAAAAAAAAACTCGAACACGATTCTAGAAATCAGAAAAAAGCAATAAACAAACCCCAAAATATGGAAATTTAAAAAAAAACTCATAAACGATAAGACTGGACTCCAACAAACCCAACTAAAGCTTAAATAAGCAAAAAAACTCACCTATATTCCTTAGTCCTTTTTCCCCTCTGTCTTTTCGTGAAAGCAAGGGACATGACACCAATCTACTAAATACCTACGTAATCGTTGATTTCTTTACACAGGATGAAGTGAAAGTAAATGAATCGCACCTATCAACAAACATGGGTCAAATAGCCACCTATTCTGTGGATTCCTGCCGATGAAGAAAAAGGATGATTACTATAAATAGGACCCTAAAATCATTGTAGATTACATTTTGAAATATACATAGCTTCGTCCAAGCGAAAGAAAATCTACACATAGTGCCACAAAATCAAAACGCTGGAGGAAATACCCAAGATTACGTTAACACACACTGGAAAATAGATGACTGAAGAGACACAAAAAGATTTGGAAAGGTTTTCAATGTCGAGTATTTAAAGCTGAACGACTTTGTAGACTATATATACATATCATAGCATGGGGATTCCCTACACAAACACGTTCATGTTTCTGTCCTGTCAGGCCTGAAGAAGCCCATAAACATGAACATGTTTGTGTAATAAATCCCCATTCTACTATATATGTTTATATATATTTCAAGCTCTACTATAAACCAACTTAATATCAAAAATTGAATGTATCAAGCACTCTATTAAATAAACCCATCATACCTTGGATATTGCATAATATCATATTATACTGCATCCCTGATCTGTACTATATATATATATATATATATATATATATATATATATATATATATATATGATGGTTGCATGATGTTCTCTGTACTTATCATGAGTAAAACATTTCTGGGTTACGAGAGTATGAGGAAGAATCTCAGATCTTTCATCACGTATGTAAGCTCCAATAAATACATCCACACATACGTATAAAAAATGCCCACACATGGAAACACATAAATATACACACACACACACACACACGTATGAAAATAAAAGCTCAAATACTCGCACACACGCACGGCCACGTGCATGCGCACACACATACAATATGCAGTGATTTGCCTCATTAAATACAATTTGCTAATTAACTGTGAATGTAAAAACATATGCCATTAACGTAAATATTATATAACTCACTGTGGGGGATCGAACATTCCATATTATGATTAAATGAGAAATTTTGCATTAAAAGCAGCGAGCGGATCTTTCTGAGACGGCTTTTTCGGTCTATTCTGAAATCGCCCTAAATCCATGTATCTAGGTGAGAAGTGTCTATTTGTCTGTCACGCAAAAGAAACCCCCTAAAACAGGGACACGGTCTGATCAATTTGGGCATGAACAATCAACGAACTTTTCAGCTAGTAAAAATAACGACCAGCCCAATTCAGAAGAAAAAGGGAGGATGGAGAAAAAAGAAGTGAACGTCTCTGTTTAAGAAAATAACATACATTAAAAAACATATATGCACTTTTAGGGGAGCGTGATTTGACCTTCTTCCACCCCAACACCTCACACCATGATTCAAGTAGAAATAAACTTATTTACTTTAACACTTACTTGATATACACATACGCACACACACACACACACACACACACATATATATATATATATATATATATATATATATATATATATATATATATATTCAGAGAAAGAGAAAGAGATGAGAGGACAGAGAGTTTTACAGTATCAAACACTGTGGAAACCTTTTTCAAAATCTCTTTGTGTCACTTCGATCATTTATTTCCTAATATCTGTTGATGTAATTTACGTAATTTTCTCCAATGTTTTACCCTGTTTCACATATACTTTGTTCTTACAGTACAATGTATAAATTTTCTCTTATTGGGATCATCAGTTGTTTTCTGTGCAACCGTTTTGGGGATTTAAAAAACAAAACAGTGATATCAACGTGGTACCCCGGCAGTGTTGATCAAACACCACCTCCTTTTCAGCTTTGATTTCGATACATAACTTACTCCATACATGTAGCTGGTTGTTGTATATAAGGTATTATCATAATGTATCGTATATGGATATTATTTCATACTACACATTATTTTTCTAGTAGGTAACCTCAAAACTGCTATGGCACACAATTGGAACAACCTTTTTTTAGAGCATTCCCTCACTAACTGCAAAGACTTGCTCACCGGATCGCTATACTTACTAATCAAGGTAGCACTACTCCCTGCACTTTTTTTAAAAATTTGCACCACATTACTGATACTACGTTGAACGCCTTCCGTTTTATTTTAGGTTCTTTTTTCTAAAATGCAAGATAATTGAGAATGTCTTTTTCTAACATTACATCCACATGATGTGCTAAATCAGTAAAACAGCTCAACTTGCTTTTTTCTATAAGGTTTGATTTCATTTTGATTACATAAACCTTTGATCGAAAAAGAGTTTTTGTTGACAGTTTATGATGCATGGAATATTGAAAACGTCTCATCCTACAACAACTTCCTTTATCAAAGTTGACTAAAACTAAAACTGGTCTGAAAGATGGTGTATGGAATGACGATTGGTGAATTCGATCTGGGTATGCCAAAACTCGCCTAAGCTCAGTAAATACCTGTAAGGATTTGGTGATTCAAGAAAATAGGTATGGTACTTTAATGTGTTAGTGCCTGCTAATAAGTACAGTGTTCAATTAACGGGGGCACTGCATATACTTGCAAACCCGTGTAGGCATTTATTAGGTTCACCCCACCCATCCAAACTGATAAATAACATATAAGCACTCTTGAGATGATAAAAAAAAAAACCTGCATTCAGGGTTTGTTTTTTACAAACAAATTAACGTCACAATGCTGACATACTTCATTAATCCCAAATTTCTAATCATAACAAAACCAGACGAATAATCTAACTTTAGGCATAAATGGGTTAATTAGCCGATTGACGTTTTGCTGAACTGACATTTCGTCAAGAACACTTTTTTACTGGAAGGATTTTCTATTGTCAGGAAAGGTATTGAGTTGGTTTTATTTCCAACGGAACCAGCTCGACCACCCACCACTCTCTTAGATAGATAGATAGATAGATAGATAGATAGAACATGGTTTTGTTAAGCCATGTATGCATTTAGGCATATATCTAGTCCAACCTAAAATAAACTGCCATCGAAAATATACTTATGAAGAAAAACGAATCAAATTACAGATGAACATCCTCAAGGTGATAAGAAACACGCTCTCTGTCTAAACATGCTTTACCATGTTGCTAAAATACCAGCATTTACTCTTTATTTCTAATTATACCGAAGTCAGTTGAAAAATCTGACTTCAGACGTAAATGGGTTGATATTACTAGTGCTGTGATTTATACAGAAATAAGATTAAAGATGGTTGACAATGCTTCATCTTATAAAAAGATTCAAGTCGACTTATAGGCCTACATTAAGTCAATCCAAAAAAATTCCATAGAAAATATAATTATGAGAGAAAGCAGATCAAATTTCATATGAATACTCTCAGGGTTATAAGGAACACGCTTTCAGTTCTTTTATGCAAATAAATGAGTCTTACCATGCTAATATACTTTTATTTACTCTATATTTCTAATTACACAAAAATCTGACGCTTGGTTTAAATAGGTTAATAATTCTTTCTGGACTATTATTTCTATTTCGTGAGAAATCATTAATTTAACCTAAGACATCACAATGTATCTTAGAAAAAAACAGAGAAATCATAAAATCCATCAGAAAACTTGACTGGCAATCGGCTGGTCATGTTGCAAGAATTTCAAACCACTGCTGGGTATCACGACTCAGAACATAGATCCCCAGAGATCATATGCGAAATTGTGGCCGAAAAAAATTATGATGGTTCGATGATCTATATAAGCTCAGAGAATATTCTAAGATTGAGAAATCTGACAAATCTTCGAGAAGGTCAATGTCCAACCACGGATGCCAAAGAGATAATGATAAAGATGATGTGTTCATCCCGTGTATAAGTCGACTTCAGTCTTTTATTTTGAAAACAGAAAGAATTAAGTTATCAATGCTCCCTATTTATGGTATATTCCATACTTTCCATGAGAAAATCATCGAGGTTCGTTTTATATCGCCACCAGCGTTCATCCTTCAACCTACTATACAAATGGAAAAATGCAGATTTTCAAGGCAGTCAGAGTTATTCAAACTATGGAGAATTTTTTTCAAACTTCAGTCCAGAACTTGCAGTTGACTTTGTTTTCCCACCGTAACAAGAACGTGAACAATCCTCAACGAATTCAGGGGATTAAATCTACCGAGGTTAGGAACCACAACAAACAGATTGGCAGTCGTATTTCTTCCCGACTGAGCTAAATTCACAAGTTTGAAATATCTACCAAAATTAATGCCAGAGACAAAGAAAAGTAAGTTCAATTCCGATTAATCAATACATTTATTAAATTAATGTTTCCCTATTGAGATTTGAAATCCCGACCCACTGATTGGTATACACTTATCTTACCGAGTTAAACTGACAAATCTTCCACGTCGACAAACTTCATCTTACAGGTACTCAAGGGCTTATTTCATTCCAATGAATAAATACACTGATACAAACAAAATACATTTCCATGATTTCAATCATTTTCAGTTTTAATGGAAATTGAAGTAGAGTTTGACCCTGCAGTAACCAAGCTTATCTTAAATCATTTTTCTTCAATCTTAGAAAATATCTAAACAAGTGAAAATAAGAACCATAAGTTCAACGACACGTTCTACATCCGGGGTAGTAGTGGCAGAAGAAATACAGGGAAGAAGAGCAAGTAATCTTTCTTTGAGACAATTGATTCTCATACCTAATAACAAAAATATTGCGATATGGAAATATTCCAAGAGTAGTTTTTTTCAAGAAAAATCGTTAGATACCTTTTTAATACAATGAGTCTGAACCAGTTCATACTATAATTTTATCATAGCATTGATGACGTTATGCCCCAAATGACATCATATCTCTTCCTTGCTCTTCATTTCCGTTGTTTAACGTAAGTGGAACTGACGGACTAAAAGACCGACCGACCGACCGCAAAGCGTCTAATGCAAATGTGTGAACGCATCGGTAAAATATCAATAAATTTTCTATTATATACGATGCAAAAGTTGCAGAAATCATCTTCAATCAAAATTTTCCTTATGATGAAACAAAAATAAAAATAAGTATCCTTCCAGAACTTCTTCAAATTGTTTTAAGAATAAAGGAAT
Organism: Thysanoteuthis rhombus; assembly: GCA_963457665.1. Taxonomy (NCBI): domain Eukaryota; kingdom Metazoa; phylum Mollusca; class Cephalopoda; order Oegopsida; family Thysanoteuthidae; genus Thysanoteuthis; species Thysanoteuthis major. The sequence goes on along the minus strand of OY735203.1, from coordinate 73,511,491 downwards.
CGGGCTTTTAAATATATTCAAGTAAAAATGTCAAAATTTTATACTGAATAACAGGGTGTAGTAACTAATTTTTCTGATCGATTTTTTAGATGTGTCCACACATCTTTATTTCATGTTCTGATTCTAACGACGTTGAACAACAGAAAGTGGATGGAAGAGACTGGGTGACGTCATTAAAAGAACATCTTCTGAGTAATAAATAACGTATCAAGCATTTTTTCTTGCCGTGTTGCCATGTATCTTTCGTTATCAAAAGCTAAACCTTCTTCGCAAATACTTAAAATCGGCTAGATTTATCAATTTCCAGCTGAAGTCATAGCTACAAATGTTATACAGACTCATTTAAAGCCCATGTGTAAAAAGATTACCCTTACAGTAAGATTCCAGAAAAAAAATTATTGATAAACATTAGACACTTGTTTTGATTTGAATTTAGTAATGTGTACCGTCCTCACCTTCCTTTTTTTCTCTCCTCTTGCTACTACCACAGCTAGTAATGCTTCTACACCTTTGTTTAGAATCCCTTTGAGATAGGATAATCACAGATATGGATGTTAGGATGGTGAACTCATTGATGGACATATGGTTCTTGTTTTTCGGGTAAACAATTTTCGGTTGTGTGTTTAATAATATTAAACTTGGTGCCGGTCCAAACCATGAAAAAAAATCTGTGCGAAGATCTGTTTGTCCGCAGGTGAAGATGAAAGACGACGCCAAAACAAATCTTCACACCTTTCCCAAGATATCTGGATTGCGAAATTGGCGGAATGTCGAGAGAAAAATGGCGAGAGATTCTCCGGCAGATGTTCAACTGGGGAAACAAATGGTGGGATTAAGATGAAGCCATATGTTGAAATAAACTGGGGCGCTAACGTATACAGAAAATAAAGTACAGAAATAAACACAATTATGGCACATGGTATGAAGAGATTTCTTTAATTTTTTTTCTAGCGCTACGTCCTCCGAATGCTCTAACTTGAAAAATAAAACAAATCCGGGTGGTTTCCAACTTTTTTATCCCCCCCACTTTATTGGGCCCTTTTTTAAAAACTTTTTGCGGTCAAAATGGATGGTAAAATTACTTTTTCCATTTTCGTGTGTCCAAAGTTTGAAAACTATTTTTCATCGCTTCTAGGGGCGAAAAAATGAGGTGGTATTTTTTTTAAGATCAGAAATCGAAGGGAACTTTTTTTTCCCTTTTTGGGAATATATAATAGAATAGTTCCACTTATTTATTTGCAAATAATTATGATATCAATCCTGTACAAAAGCCATGGCTTAACATAGAGCTTAATGGTCGGCGTGGCGGCCTTCAAGCAAATGTATACACATATATATATACATACATAAATGTAAATACACTTTCGCATGTATTTACAGATGCAATACGGAAACAATTAGAAGTCCCTCTTGGCAGTATATACATCTACCATCACAATTCCCGGAAATAATGGTGCATAGATCAAAACATTTCTTCTGTACACTATTGCTCATCGGTCAACAATATTCGATTGGAATTCACAGAGAACTTTTGGAGATATAGTGTTGATATTCAGGGGCGTATACATGAATGTATGAATAAAAAAGAAACATATCTCTCAATCAGGGAAAACTCCTTGATTTGCCCCCTAATTTAACCAACTCTTTCTTTCTCCATTGACCATGTTACCATGAATTTAATTGCAACTGAAGATATTGTGTGGACAAACATCAAATATTGGCGATATTATGTGGTGTGAACATGTTACTACAACGTAAAGGATGTAATTTTAGATAAATCCACCTCAAGACTTGATCTTTTATTTTGTTTCCTGTTATCCACTCATCCAAAACGTTCCATTGGTATTTATAGAGAACTGCTGGAAACATCGTGTTGACATACATAAATTTAGTTGGGAAAACACGGAGATATATCTCTCAAACCGGAGAAAATTTCTGGATCTGCCCCAAAATTTGACTGCTTCCCTTAACCCATTGCTAATACACCCATTAATGAAAATTCATTGAGGACATTTGGAGATATCGTTTGGACTGACAGGAAGATAGGTAGAGAGACAGACGCAACCGAATACTTATAGGCACACACACATGCACACACATAAACACACACACACACACACACTCATATATATATATATATATATATATATATATATATATATATATATTTATTGAAAGATGGGTTGTAACTCCTGGAAAAGGCTGTAATATGAATTAGACATCGTGGCAGCAACAAAAGATGTATAACATCTCCGATCACGCCCATTAGTTCTACTAGTACACATATGAAACGAATCCCAAAAATCTTCAGTGAAAAAATCACAGCTGTCGTACGCTCATAAACAAGATTGTAAATATCGGTACGTTTGTACCAAATTGGTACTTCCAACTCATACGTTCGGTACTAAGTTTGGAAAAGTTAGCAATTTCCTTCCAGATTTATACTTTATGTAATACCAGAGCAAAATATTCATATATACACGGCTGGATAATAAAATTGCAACACCATGAATCTATTGTTTGAATTTATTCAGTAAATGATCACATATACAGACCAATACATGTTCTGGCCCCAAAATAAGGGATGTATCAACAGCACTCAGACTCTATATCAATACACTATATATTTTCCTTCATTACTGACCATTAACTAAAGGAGGATATACAATGTATAAATACGAAGTATGAGTTCAGTTGAAACATCCCTTATTTTAAAACCTATCCGCGTATTGATCGGTATGTGATCATTTACTGAAATACAGTGATGCGATATTTATGCTTAATCTTGAGTCAATTGAAATACATCTTCAGGGCGTTGCAATTTTATGTTCTGTCTGTGTATTCTATTTCACTCTCTGCAAGGCACTTATGAACTTCATTCAAATTCGAAGCAGTCAAATTAATACTACAGCATAGTATGGGCAGGGAAGACCGCTACGTCTGTTAATCCTAGTACAAATTACTGTGAATACCATAACCAGTCAGAAAAAACAAACTATTGAACAAGATGGAAGAACAATTACAGTCAAATAAACAGATATCAGATCGAAGCAGTTTTGTGGCATTCAAATTGACTTTGATTCATTTCTTTCATTTAACAGAATTTAACATATTTTTCTCCTGCGATAATTCTGACTACTATCTACCTGACTTTATCTAATCGTGTAGACATGTTTAGCACTCTTTCCTTAAAATGAGTAATTTGAATTTACACAAATCAACGATTTTACTTTTACTCTTATAAAACTAATTTCAGCAAAATTAATATCATATTGATTGTGAGTAACCTTTTTAATTACTCTGACCCTTAAATTGTGCTGAAAAAGATTTTCACGTATTTTTTACTTCAAAATTTTACATAATGCATTACACGCCTTAAGCGTTAAGAATTACTCCGAACTTTCCATATACCCTGAATCTGACCCCCTGCGAATGTTTGTTGCTTTCCTTCAGAAGAAAATAAGGATTTTCCAAACTGCAAATATGTAACAAGAGTTTTAGTGTTGGAAATGAGAAAGATTTCCAAAGTCAGGCTCGAAAGATTTATATTCGAAAATAAATACATTTTCTTACATATATCTCTGTTGAACTGTTTATCAATATGTTCATTTTGTTATCAAAAAATTGAGTATACGGATCCAGCCCGGGACCACTTTTGGTTCAGGACCACAAGAATACGTATTAATATTGAATAAAACAAGACCATTAAGACAAATACGTTATCTGCACAATATGTTAATATAATTGTAAGAAAAATATTGAACAAGAATCTTCTAACGTAAAATAGACGGAAAAAATAATGCTGTAGCGAAATTCAACATTTTTTTTACAAAGGTTCATTAAATATGTGGATTCGTGCCAATATAAACAGCTATTTTGTGCCAGTGCAGTAATATTTGTTCGTCTATCTTGTTTTAAGATATTCTTGTGCAGTGTTTTTAAATTTTGTCGGTAATAAAATCAATAAACAAATAAATATTTCCTTTTATTCTGTACTTTAGTGGACGATTGCGGCAACCCTGCATAAAATCATTTCCCGTCTTCCTTCTCCTACAGCTAATTCTAACATTTTTCTCTTTTTCGATCTTATTACTTTCATCATACCCATTGTCATGAGCCAGGGGGTCAAGGGGGGATATCTCCCCCCCCCCCAATTCTGGAGAAAGGGGTTAAAATTTCGGACAAAACTGTAATTCAAGCAAAAACTAAATAAATCTTTTCGGACAAATCAAGGTGTTTGCCCCCTTAATGAGAGGGGCCCTCAACCCTCATGATCTAACGATATGTTGAAACGTTTCTGCTTTAAAAATTGAGTTCCGATTACATTCGTTCTATCTACCCTTTCTGAACAATCAAAGATTGACCTTCGGTTAATAGCAATTTTTTGTCCGAGATTATTTTTCGCGGATGTTGGTGAAGGCTCTCCGGATTCTCACAATTGCACTGTTTTAATTCGATTCTAGGTGGATGTGATGTCATCCACAGAGATTCTTGTAACTGATCGAGCTTTTATAATCCGAAAAAAGATTTACGTTTTAAAACGGGAGATGAAGCAGAGAAAATAACGAGAAAAAAATGAGAGACACAAAGAGAGAGACAAAGGCAAACAGACAGACACACACATGGAGGGATAGAGAGAGAGAGAGAGAGAGAGAGAGAGAGAGAGAGAGAGAGAGAGAGAGAAAGTGGGGGAGGGGATAGCATAGAAAGGAAGTAAAAGAAGAAAAGAAGAAAAAGAAAAAGGAATTTAAATAAGACAAGACTGGCAGCTGCAGGGTTAAACTCCATTCCAACTTCTATTCCGACTGAAGGTGATTATTGCAACTAACCTACTGTATATATAACAAGTAAATTAAATACCTCAAGGGCTTTCGTGTGAAGTGAACATGAGCTAACGGTTCATCGATTTAATTTTCTGTACTGTTAAACGTCAAGCTTAACCAGCTCCTCTTCACACCATCAATACGATCCCGAAAACAGAATCGAGCATCAGAATTAATCGTGATGTTTATGTCCTGTATTGCCGAGTACGGAGTTGAATGCGTCTCACATCGCATGATTATGAATGGCTACGTTAAACTGATCAGTAACAACAAAATTGTAAATATCTACATCTATCTATCTATCTATCTATCTATCTATCTACAAAAAAAACTATTAAGCGTGTGCGTATATGTAAAATTATACAGATTAATTTAAAATACCGCGTCCAAACGGAAATTTTTATCGTTATCATATTACTGCTGAATATAATTCGCCACTCTTGAAAAATCGATCTATCTTGAAACACGTGTTGAGTGTTTCCTTTCTTTTCTCCAATTCTCTCTCTCTCTCTCTCTCTCTCTCTCTCTTTATATATATATATATATATATATATATATATATATATTTATATATTTGTCTCTCTCTCTCTCTATATATATATATATCTATATATATCTATATATATATATATATATATATATATATATGAAGCAAGTTTTATTAAACATGACGGTTCAACTTTCTTCATCGATTGTTCAGGTTTGCGAACAAGCGGATTTTTTTTTGTGGGGGGGTACAAGAATGATGGACCTGTCCAAAGTTCTCACAGTAGTTTTTCAAGCGCTTCAGACCACCATCAGTCATTTTCAAGGAGTATTTTAAGTTATATATTGATACTGATTGTGATAAATTCCTCCATTCCTACGGCGTAGCAGAAAACAAATCATCAGCAAACAAGAAAATTAAAAAAGAAATTGAAGTGACAAAAGCAAATATATATATATATATATATATATATATATATGTGTGTGTACATATATATATATATGTACATATATATATATATATATATATATATATATATGTACATATATATATATATGTACATATATATATAAATGTACATATATGTATACATTTATATATATATGTACATATATATATATATATGTACATATATATATATATATATATATATATATATATATATATATATATATATACGTATATGTAATTACACATTACATGTAATTACACATGTATGACATGAGCTACGTATGATAATTAAAGCTGTAAGTGAGATGGTGTTTGATCAACACTGCTGGGGTTCCATGTTAGTCTGACTGTTTTGTTTTTAAAATCGCGAAACTTACATTGTAAACATACATGTAAAACAGGAGAAAACACTGGAGGAGATTACATGATTTGCACTGACGGATATTTGGAAATAAGTGACTGACGTGACACAAGAAAAACCTTTGAAAAAGGTTCTTTTTGGGGGTATTGATAGCTGTAAAGCATTCTAGACTATATATATATATGTATATATATATATATATATATATATATATATATATATATATATATGTGTGTGTGTGTGTGTGTGTGTGTGTGTTTGTGTGTAAGTTTTCCCTAATATCGGAAAGTTGAGGGTTCCTATGAAACCATTCGTAAGCCAAAATAACCATACGATTTAATGAAATTACGTAAGTGCACGTGAGTGTCCATTAACTAGAGATGTGGGTTGCAAAATATTTATTTAATAATAGAGACTGCTTAGGAAGGCAGTGCCTCAATCTGTATGTATGTTACGTAAATATTTTCACTGTATAATTATAAGCAAATCAAATTTATATTACTTATGAAATTGGAATTCACATCAAATGTTTGTGAGTTAATTATTAGGTGAGTGCAGAAATAATTGCGGTTTTCCATCATCAACTCTTTAGCAGTATATCTCAGCTTAGAATCAAAGTTATTAAACAAAATAGGAGCTTCTAGAATCTATACATATTTGCCAACTATAAACAAATCCATTTATTCAAGAAGCATAGAATCATAGGTACCAGGAACCGATGAATTCTTTGAATGGGTTTGAGTTGCTGCTTGTTCGTTCAGGACCTTCCATGGCAGGAAGAGTAGAAACGCTTGAAAAAGTGGTAGTCAGCAGGAGAGAAGTTCGGTGAGTTAGCTAAATGAGGTAGAGTTTCCTAGCCTAGTTCGTTTAATTACTGCAGGGTCATTAACAAGACATACAAGCTGTTTTACTTTTCATTCAAAGTGATTCACGCGACCTGTTTCCAATCCAGTACAAATATCGAAGAACACTTGAATGATCAACATCCAGTTATTTTGTAACCTCGCGAGTCGTTATGCATGCGTTTGCTTTAATAAGGGCCATCAACTGGACGTTGTCAATGACAAATGGACGTCCACGTCTTCAAGGCCCAGTATCTAATTTTTAGGAACCAATGTTGAGCTGTAGGTTCGTTGACGCACCCCAGGGTCAAATACTGGTTGATATGGCGAACAGTTTCCGCTGCTTTGCGCCCCATTTTGAATTCATCCAACAAAATTGATCGAATTTGCTTTATTTTCATCTTTGATTTGACAGCCTCAAATGAACCAGAATGAATAGTGGAGGAAAAACATTGAGCTTGAACGAGAAGAGCGAAATTCACGCTTTAAAACTGAATTGACCATGAATATGATTACATAATAGTTTATGTCAAAATGAGCATCAAAGTTCAAGATAATCGATACTGCAATTGTGTAGGTATCAACCTAATATTTACTTATGTACCCCTTTATGTTAGAATACCAATACTCAGAGAGCAATAGCCTCAAGTAAGAGGAACTGCAGTGTGAACATTGATTCGGCTCTGTTTGAGCGAGATTAGATTTCTGTTGCTGAATTGGTTGAAGCGGTGATCATTTCTTCACTCGTTCCAGGGATTTGAATGTACTTACTTTGACAATAGGGTGGGAAAATACAAGTCAAAATCCTAACCATTTGATAATTTTTTTGTTGTATTTTCAGTATATATATATATATATATATATATATATATATATATACACCAAAATAAAAATCAGTATTTCAAAATCCGATGCGTGATGGGTTTATTTCATAGAGTGCTCTATACATCAAATATTTAGTAGTGCTTTAAATGTGGTGATATGATAGATTTGCTACACACACATATTTAAATTTCTGTCCTTTTTGGCTCCTTCAGGCTTGCAAGAAGAAGCGTAAAAGGGCAGAAACAAACGTGTTTATACAGCGGATCCATTACTTCACTATACATATACATATTTATGACAATTTGCAGAATTTTATATATATATATATATATATATATATATATATATATATATATATATATATATATATATATTTCCGATCACATGGTTACAGATAAGTTTCAAATGATATGTTCAAAATATTTGATTTTCATTGTTGTCATGGGGACTACACAACGACATCACGTTTCAGTGGTGCTATTTTATTTTGTTTTAATATTATATGATTCATAAAAAGAAAATATTCATTTCAAAATTGTTAATCATTTAAATTGTAAATCGTCGGAAATGTCATTCCACTTATATTCCGTGTTTGTGATTCCTTTCTCTGAAGAATTAATTGGATTTTGTCGTTCTTGACGGCTGAGTTGGCTCTACCAAAAACTTACCATCTTAGACTGATCCTTCGCTTGATTTCTTCTTCTCTTGAAGCTTTCCTGGAGATTCGTAGTGCTAGGAAGATGTATTGGCCAACTTCCTTCAGCTCAACATTTCCTATTCTGGTTGTTGAGTCTTAGTCTTCACTCTGCTTGTTTTACATGATATTTGATTTACTGGTGCACGTAGAAACTCATTTTCTTGCTTATTTATTCAATTGTCCACGATTCTTTGGGGGTAAATGAAGGTTCTCAGCAAAAAGGACGATGTCGTCAGCAAATCTAGGATTACAGACGTATTTGCCATCTATTCTGATCACTTCATTTTTTTAATCTTGATTCGGAAGATCATCTTAAGGTAGGCTGTGAAACATTCGGATGAGCTGGTATCTCCTTGTCTCACCTCCTTTTCGAGCTTAAAAGGATTAGCATCTTTTACTATCCAAATATGGTTATTCAGGACACTGTTCTTATTTTGGCAGGAAAACACGGTTCCTGGGTCCTCAGCTAGGATTGAACACTCGACGGACCACTAATGGTCTGCTTGGCTTGTTCACCAACCGTTAACATGGAAAGTTTTTGCTTAGGTACTTACCAAGTTTAGCCTATTCCGGTTCAAAGGCACTAGAGTGGGTCACCTATTATCAAATGTACTACTCCGAGTACTTAGGGTTTGCTCTGCTAGTTCACTAAACAACTTCTCCACGGGATATGATACTTACGTATTCAGTATGTTTTGTTAATCACCACTAGCCACAGCAGGTTGGTTCAATCATCGCCGCTAGGTTAAGATCATTCACATGTTCTGACATTCATATCTATCTATCTATCTATCTATCTATCTACATATATATATATATATATATATATATATATATATATATATATATATATATATATATATATATATATATATATATATATATATCCGGACTTTGCCAAGCCCTAACAATTTGAAGTAGAAATTTGAAATATCTCACACACACACACACACACACAAGCCCCTTAATGAGATGGAAAATTTTGGTTTTTGTTATCTGATACCCCTCCTCCATCAAAGGTTTTTTTGTTTTTTTTTTAGGGGTTCAGTTCACAGTGAAAGTGTATGTCTAATTGGCCCCCAATTAGTGTCCAGCATCATTCATGTCGAAAAATGAGTGAAACTTTTTGCTTTTTGGGTGATTAAACCCCCCACCCCACTGGAAAGGCATTAAAGGTAACCCATCATTTTACTAATCAGACCCTTGTTTGCTTATTTTTTAATCATGAATTCACGATTCAGACAATACTGGTAGTATTTTCATCAGGGTAACTAAGCCATCAACACACACACACGCACAAGCACACACACCGACACTCGACCCGTTCGCTATACGTGAAATAGACTTAGAAATACCAAGCACCCGAGATGGCGCCACTCACTTCAACCGATGATATTTCAGTCATGGTTAAGGGAAGGGATGGATTTATGCCTCTACCAAGGGCATTGATTCGAAACAAACACGGATAGTCTTGGTTTGCGTTTCAAATCCCGCTAACCAATACCATTCTCAGTGCTGTTACCCACACAGCCACTAGCATCTTCGTATGATTAGTAGATATTAAAAAGCATACCGTAAGTTCCCCTAATAGATGTGTACTTTCTCTAGTTCTACGCTTACGATTCTTATTTTTGAAATTTCCGTAATTAGTGGATGCTTAGGTAAATATAAAAGAGGAGGGAACTCAAATGAATCCAGAGGATATACTGTGTGGAAATATATTGAATGAATTTGAATTATGTCGTCTTAAACGGCTAACAAACACGTTGGAGACACGTATAGAAAATTACGGGCGTAATGATCAAAAGACAAAAAGCTCTTAAAATGCAGTAACAATTCAAAAATCTCCCAAGGATTAAAAGAAAAAACAATTTTAAAACTCTTTCCCTCCTCTTTCGTGTTATACTATGCATCTGGTAATTAAAGGCAATTTTAGAATTTCGTACTACTGAAACACATTTTGATCTTTTTGTCTTTGTCCCCAGTATGTTTGTTGTTGGCGACATTGGTTTTACTGAAATTCGCCTGAAGACCTACCTTCTTGCTTATCATTCAGTTCATCTTACATTATTTGGAGTCTCGGCAAAGAGTACGATGTCATTAGCAAACGTAAGGTTTCTCAGGTATTCGCCATCAATTTTTATTCCCTTACTTGTCCACTCTGAATATAAGAAAATTATCTCTAGGCAAACCGTGACCAGGGTCAACAGATCTTCATGGAATCCTCAACAGAAGAATTTCAACGAAACCCCCACCCCCACCCAGCCTGACAAGCGGTCAGTAGAGCAAGTTCAACATTCAAAGAAAAATCTTATTAGTCCTGAGATAAAGGTTCTATAACCAGTGCATCCTCCCGATGGAAATGAAACGTCGAACCTAACGGAAAGATTAATTGTAAGAACCCTGAAATGTACACAGGGGAGTATTATGTGGGATGTCACATGGAGGATCACCAGTCTGTACAGAATATTAGGCTTAAAAACAAGAGTAAGAGATACCATAGAACCAGTCAAGCAAAGAGATCATCATCATCATCATCATCATCATCATCATCATCATCAATCTTTTAAAGTCCGTCGTTGGACATGGATCTCCCCCAGGATTTGCCACACTTGTCTATCATGGGCGTCGCAGAGCCATCACTTTCTGAATTCGTCTAGCTCGTCTCTCTATCTGATACTCTGCCAGCCTTGGTTGCGCATGTGATCTCTGGGGATCCATGTCATGAGTCGCTCTGTCCATCGGTTGTCTACCCTTCTTGCGACATGGCTAGCCCATTGCCATTTAAGTTTTATTTAATGGATTCTGTGATGCCCCTGACTCCCGTCTTCTACCGGATATATTGTACAGTCTTGTGATCTCACCATGTGAGGTTGAGCATGATTCCTCCATGTCCTCGTTGCATGCTTCTCAATTGACTGATCCGTCTCTTGGTTAGGTTCCATGTGTTTTCTTTGTAAGCAAAGGGATAGTCATGTTGCAAAGATGTGGAACAACTACTGGACATCACAGTTCACAACGAAACTGTAGTTGATACAAAATAAGATGGCATTTGGGAGATATTGGCGCGGTGATGCCCATGATAGAGAGATCCGGCAAATTCTGGGGGAAGTACTATGTCAAAATCAGATGTTAAAAGGATAATGATGATGATGATGATGATGATGATGATGATGATGATGATGATGATGAAGTTTCCCTGACATCAGAAGAAGCGACGTCTTGTCAGTGGCATGGTGCAGTTGGAAAGGTGATCCTTTACTTTTGAGGGTAATGTAACGGAGTTCCCTCACTATCTTTTTACTCTTAGAATTCCCTATTTCAACTGTTCAGTAAAAAATAAGCCAGCTCAAATACTCAGCCTAAATAACCTCAAAGTGTACTAGGAATTGTTTAAACTGAACGTGTGTGTTTTGAAGGGTTCAGACTTTTCGGTGCGTGGAGAGCCTGTCATAATGGTCACGTAAGATAACTTATATTCAAATTTAGACAATTCTAAACAGTGGAGTGGATGTCAAGGTAGATAATCTATTGAAACTTTGAAGAAATATCCTAATCTTTAATTTTGCATCTATTTCTATTAGATTTCTCGAGAACCACTAATTCAAATAACTTCAAATTTGACACTGCACTACCTTGTGTGCTGACTTATGTCTATTCGTGCATTGGCCAAATCTCGAGCTTTAAACACACAGGCACACACACATAGAGTTTTCTCCAATCGTAGTCAGATTTATTCTTGAATTTCGATGAAGGCTAAAGGACATTTTGAAGCGAGCTCACTCGATCCATCCAGCAGAAGAGACTTGCTTAGCTCACTGGATCGCTATATAAGCTAGACCAAGCAACTCTATATTCTGTCATTTTTTTGTTTCTTTCAGCACTTCTCCATTGTGTCCCATCAAGATGAGCCACAGTCCTCGCCCTGGGCGATCATTAATTCACGTCTCTCCGTCGCCCTTCAAGAGAAATCCATTAAAAGAGCAAGGTTTTGACATTTGCATCGTCCCCCTCCCTATACCAGCAACTACCTCTTTTCTGTTGTCTTTCACGAAAGATAGACAAACCGGCGGCTCTTGTAAACAAAGTCCTTCTTTTTTCTTTTCTTCCTTCATCCCTGTCTGTTCTTCATTTTCTCTCAACTACTGCGACATTAAACACCCATACAAATACTAATGCTAATAATAAATTTACATTTTAGTATTATTCGTTGTTTTCTTTACATCTTTTTTATCTTTTTATGCTCTCTCTCTCGCTCTCTCTCTCGCTCTCTCTCTCTCTCCCTCTCTCTCTCTATCTATCTACCTCTCTCTCTCTCTTTTTTACATTTATTTTATCTCCACCCATTAGAGAGCCAACCCGGAGACATAGATCTGGTTTAAGAGCAGGGTTGCCATATCAGCCATTTATCGGCTAGATCTACCTGATTTTCATTTTTTTTTCCTATTTAGACGATAGAAATCTACAATCTCCGATTAAATTGGATAAGTTTAATAAGAATCATTGTTCAATTTGTGTTGATAATTGTTCTGGAGCTTTATCTTTACATAATGTATTTTATTTCCAATAACGCATTTCGTTGAACTAGCACTTTCATTAAATTGGAATTAAATGATACTTTCAGATTTTTTGTAATTTCATTATATATATATATATATATATATATATATATATATATATATATATATGTAATGGTAATTTGGAATCTTGTTGTATAGAAATATCCAATATATGTATATATGCAGTTAGGGGAAAAAATATTTGGACTCTTACAAAATATCCATTCAGCATACTTTTGATGTTCGCTCGCATTTACTTCAAATTTACGTGACGTATTTTGATATAAAATTACACGGAAAGAAATACATATTTTCCCGAACACCCCAAACCATGATACTTCAACCACCGTGCTTTATCCTGGGTACGATCTTTTTTGGATCATAGGTGTATCTATCTTTTCTCCATGCAAGATCAGCTGGGTTTTTGCCAAGAAACAATTCGATTCATCTGACCAGAACATGTTCTTCCAAAATAATTAGGCTTTACGGAATGGCCACAAGTGAACTTCATCTGAGAATCTGAGTGCCTTTTTTTCCACCAAGGGGTACAGGATTTAAAGTGATTCCGGTGTAATTCATTACTAATAGTTCTTTTAGTAACAGATGTACCAGCTGCTCTCAAATCATCTTAGATTTCCTTTAGAGTTACTGCTGGATCTAGGTTGACTGCTCTTATCATCTTTCAAGAGAAATTTTCTGTGGAGCACACCTTTGAAGGAGTTTTTTTTTGCGGTACTACGTTTCTTCCAATTCAAAATAATTGATTCAATGGTCATTGACAGGGATATTTAACATCTTGACAATCACTCAGTAGCTGAAGCTGTCATCATATTGCTTAATTATGACACCCGTTTTTATTTGTTTGAGAGCACTTTCATTTATACCTGCACTGCCTCGTTTCAAGGCAGTAATACTGTCCAAATACTTATTCCCCTTCACTACACATAAATATGTATACACACACACACACACGCGCGTACACACACACGTACACACACACACACACACACACATATATATATATATATATATATATATATATATATATTACACAAAGAAAGACTGCATAAAACATTTAAAAATCAATAGGGAGAATTACATTAATTACATTAAGAGATATTGGAAATAAGTGACTGAAATGACGCAATAAGACTTGAAAAATATTTTTAATGTGTTTAATGTTTGAAGAAGTAAAGGCTTTATATTTATACACACACACACACACACACACACATATATATATGTATATATATATATATATATATATATATATATATATTCATGAAAGCTTGGCAGCTTTAGACACTAAACATTAAAAGACTTTCTCAGAGAATTTCAATTCAGAATACTTTGTTGTGTATGAATATTTCTTAGTTTATTTTTATGGAATGCTAGCTTATTCAGAAAAAAGTTATGATAGAAGACATCTGCATAATTTTTCCTGGAAAAACCAAAGGAACTTGCTGAGAAATTTCATTTGTACGCAGCAAGATATCCTGAATTGTCATTATCGCTCTAATACACACACACACACACACACACACACACACACATATATATATATATATATATATATATTGGCATTTCGCAAGAAAAATGTCAACAGAATGAGCAAAAAGGTAATTGATTGGTGTCCATTGTTGGACTATAAACGCATTAAGAAACGACCGAACACGATATGGGGAGATGTTTCCCGGTAACATGGCAGGGGTTAGTTGGCACAGTCTCCGTCGGCTTGGAAGGAAATGGAAAAAAAAGCCCTTTGTCCAACAGCTGACTTATACCACCTGCTGCTGCTGCCGGTGATGCTGATGATCATATAGGACAAAATACAGGAATACTTTGAATAGTGCGCTTTTGATTTCTTGTATTGCTAAACAAATCAATTAACTGTGCTGTTTTGAACAGTACGGGCGATTTGGAAACCAGTTAACCGCACTATTCAAGATATACATGTACATAAAAACTTGGCCGATTTTAGCCTTTTTAAGACAATTTTAGCTATAATTAAAATAAAAAAAACCCTACTTGGCAAGACTGGTCTCAAGTCAGGCAATAGCGGGAGTCAATGTCGATGGCGATGGGACGAGGGCATTGAATACACGAGAGAGAAAGACAAGCGAAAGAAGAGAGACTTCTTAGGCTTGGCTCGCTGTGTTGATTCTGGCTGCGGTTAATGAAAAAATAGAAACCATAAATAAACCGGCAAACGAAAAGGAAATAAAAATAAAAGATGCAAAAATAGGGCAGGTTTGTCTTCTTTTTTTTTCTTTTTTTATTTCTTTTGTACACCTGACACATACACTTCCATCTGGCAAATAGAGACCTGGAAAACGACCGACACAGATAAAGGCATGAGTTTCTTTCTTTCTCTCTTCCAAGTTTTTCTTTCTTTCTATTTTCAGGGTTTTTTTTTTTTTTACTCTTTCTTTGGGTTTTTTTTCCGTCTCAGGAGTTTTACTTTTTTCCCTTTCCCCTCTTTCTCACTTTGAAATTTTTCATTCTTTCTTACTTGCTTGGAAATCGTTCTTTCTTTCTTTATATTTCTCCTTTCTTTGTAGTTTTCCTCTATTTCTCCCTTTCTTTTTTTTTTCTTTCTTTCTTTGAAGCTTTTCTTTTTTCCTCCGCTGTTTTTTTTTCTCTTTTTTTCTTCACTCTTTTACTTTTTCTCTTCTTCCCCCACTTTTCGACTTAATTTTTTCCTTTCTTTCATTCTTTGTTGTTTTTCTTTCTTTCTTTATATCTTTCTTTTTTTCTTTTTTGCTTCTCTCTCAGAGTTTTCCTTTCTTTATCTGAAGTTTTGCATCTTTTTTCTTTCTCTTTTCTCTTTGTTTCTTTGGAGGTTTCCGTCCTTTTTCTTCCCTTCTTCCTTTCGACAAAGTTTTTCCTTCTTTCTTCGACATTTCACTTTCTTTTCCTTCATGTTTGTTTTCTCTCATTCAATCTTCACGTTTTATTTTTTGACCAGCCCTTTTATTACTTCTGAATTATTTACTTTGAAAGTTCTCTCTCTTTCATTCTTCCTTGGAAGTTTCCCTTTCATTTTCATCGCCCTTCTTTCTTTTAATTTCTTCTTCACATCTTTTCCAAGCATTTGAGATCCCCCTCCTCTCTCTCTCTCTCTCTCTCTCTCTCTCTCTCTCTCTCTCTCTCTCTTTCTCCATTCTGTGTTTATGTATTATCCCTTTTCTAGATTTTTTTTCCTTTCTTTCTTCCTGAGCAATTTCTGGTATTTTTCATTCATTCATTCATTCATTCATTTTTTCTTCACGAACGTGTTTTTTTCTTTACATTTCCTATGTCATTCTTTTATTCTAATCTTCACTCATCAAACTGTTACTTTTTTTACAATCTCACTTACTCACTCTCCCTTCCTCTTTTCTTTTCCTCCCTTTCTTCTACATTTCACTCTTTACAGACTTTTTTTCTCTCTTTTTTTTTTCTTTCTTGGTGCTTTTCTTTTTTCTAACATTTCTTCCTTTCAAACTTCTTTCTTTTTTTCCAGCCTTTATTCCTTTCATCCCCCTACCTTTCTCTCTATGCATGTTTCTCTCTTCTTTTCTTTTTTGTTCCATTTGTATCTTTCACTCTTTCACCCAGTCTTTGTACGAATTTTTCTGTTTCTTCCTTCTCTATTTTTTATATTCCACTCCTTTTTCCTTTCTTTTCTTCTTTCTTTTTTACTCTTTGTAGACTTTCTTTCCCTCTTTCCTGTTTTTTTTTCTATACTTGGCCTTTTTCTTAGTTTCTTTCTGTCAATTTTCTGTACGACATGATAAACCTTTTTTAAATTCCACTTCTCCATCCCCCCTCTCTCTCTCTCTCTCTCTCTCTCTCTCTCTCTCTCGCTCTCTCTCTCTCTCTCTCTCTCTCTCTCTCTCTCTCTCTCTCTCCTCCCCTTGTGAATTGCTGTATTTGATTTTATGTAAATGTATTATGAAAAAAAAAGGGGTTGGCTAAAAAAGGCGGTCGACTGATTGTTTATGTCAAAACGGAACGAAGAGAAAAGGCGAAAAAAGGGAACAGCGATCCCCGCCAATGTATTTGAAGTTGAACATTAGAGAAAAGGGAGGAGATGAGATACTGATTAGACTGAAGGCGTAACATTCGTTCACCTCATTTATTATTCAATGCTTTTCACTTAGAGAAACTGACGACCTGACAGACAAACAGATAGATAAAAGATAGATTCACACATGATTATATATATATATATATATATATATATATATATATATATATATATATATATATATATAATTATGTGTGCGCATATATATGTATAGATTATATATATGTATATATATGATATCACAATGCGTTATGTCATATACAAACTCCTATTTGAAATGATTAACCGTCATTAAACGGTTGATATATCACTTGGCCTTGACAGCGTAAATAGAATAAACAATTAAAAAAGATTGGACTGCTGCTTTCTTTAATTGTTTATTCTATTTACGTTGTCCGGGCCAAGTGATATATTAACTGCGTTATAATGGAAGTCAATACACCCCTTGAAATAGTAAAAATGCTCAAAAGGGATCGTCGAAAAGTGAAGAGATGCGTCGATGCTCTTGTTGCTTGGCGTAGATCAGATGAGGACAAATCCAGGCTAATAACACGAATTATCTTGAATTGCCAGCCCAGGGCAGCAGAACTATATTCAAGGAGGTTGATCGAGGTAACGTTTCTGAATGTAGAATTCTTTACCATGTTTAAAATGTGTGAAGCGTAATATCTGCCCACCTTTGAAGCCCAGACACAAGGTGAAACGTTTGGAATGGTCTAAAAATATCTAAAAAATGATTCAATGATGTTCTTTTCACTGACGAGTGTCAACCTACCCCCGATGAACCGGACAGATAGAGTCATCTTTCGGGCTGGAATTGTGAGAGTGGAGTTAGTTGGATCTTGACAGTACCGGATGCAGTAAAAAGGACTTCTCCAACTTATATTGAATTTTTAAGAGACTGGTTCCAGCCTTTGTTCACGGACAAGTCCATTGATCTGCGTACAGAACTTACCTCCATGCAAAGCAACTGCAGTATGAAGATGGGAGTCAGTTTACAATACAAAAAAACTTATGACAAGCCATTCTGACAAGCATGGAAGCTATTACAGCTGGGAAATGAAGATATAACAGAATCAATTGATGATCGACTAATATACGAGCTTCATGGGCGAGAATCTTACTTTCAAAAGTACATGATTTGAATCGGAGATTTTTTTTTCAAAATTTTATGCTATCAATCTATAGGCTTCAGTACTTCTGTTTATAGACAAACATGGACATTTGCATAATAATTCAACACGCACTATATATAAGTTGAAATAAATGTAAATATACATGTGATACACACACACACACATTCATACATATATATATGTATATATATGTATATATATATATGTATATATGTATAAATATATGTGTATATATGTATATATATATGTGTATATATATATATGTATATATATATATATATGTATATATATACATGTATGTATATATATACATATATATATATATATATATATATATATATATATATATATGGGTAAATCAATAGGTTTGTAGTCTGTTACGGAGTTATTAGCTGAATTTTCATCTGAAATGTTCACTGGATGATTGTTGACCTATGCATACTTTTTATTTCAAATAAATACTTTTTCATTATTTGGCAACGAGCACACTAATTAATGTACTCTTGGAAGAACAGATATATATATATATATATATATATATATATATATATATATATATATATATATATATATATATATATATATACACTTTCCTGTTGTGTTAGAGTCCTGTTATACCCCAAAGGTTCTAATGGATCAGTCCATATGAAATACATTAACAGAGCTAAAAATAAAACGGTTAAATGGGCTTTAAAATCTGATCGTCTGTTGTAATAACAACGAAAAATACGTTGAAATTTCAATGTGTCTAACGTTGTGTGAGTGACTGAAGGAAAAATGAGTCATTGTGTTGAAGAGTGATTTATTGTCTATGAGCGTATTCCTTTCTCTTGACGTTTATTTTGTCTTCCCGAAGATGTGGCCGATTTAAGAAAATATCATCACTAGACAAGGAGAGAGACGCAGAACAACTCAGTAGCTGGCGACGTTTCTGACCAGAAACTGTCAAAACGTTCAGCACAGATAGAAAAAATTACTAAAAATACTACTGCTTAATTGCTTATAATTCAATTATGCCCGAACCAAAAAATGTTGAACTACGCATCACAGAACAAAAGCAAAGGCATGTCTGGAATCAGCAGGTCTATAATTACCTGTACCACACATGTTTAGGTCACATTTTGCAAAAAAAAAAATTGTCCAATTTTATGGGGTCTCTGTTCACACTGTCAGAAAACGAGTTTCTCGGGAAATTTTCTACTGTTTACATTTTTTTCATCTTCCAGAAAAAAAAACGATTCAAGTTAGATCTACGAAATCATACAATATATATATTTTGAATCAGCATCACCAAGAAGTTTTTTCATCATTTTCTCGAACCTACCAACGTATGGGCGTGGGTTCAATATTTCTAAACAATTTTTTTCGGACGGTAATTCTTTCGTTAAAAGGTAACCGAGTGGTTAGAGCCTCGAAAATAGGATTTGACAGACCAAGTTCAAACTACAGATGGAAAAGTGTTCCTTTTAATTTCATATTTCTTCAAACAATCTGACTTTTGAATCTTGCTGAAATTTGTCAGTTTTGATAAAATAATCTATTTCAGGTTTCAGACGGGCTTTCTATTTACATTGTAGTTATATTGCTGACCTGGGCCCTCACTTTAGGCATATCTTAAATCAGCAGCTCACAATTTGCCTACATCTATGGTTAGATTCCACGAAAATACGTTCGTCGACTTCTATGCAGTTTCCGCTCTCGCTCCTAGAAAAGAGGTCTTTCGTAAATATTTTTTCTCAGTCTTTTTTTTTCATTTAAAATTTCTTCAAAGATATTAGAGTGAGATCTGCGAAATTATAATATACGTGTATTTTGAAACAGCATCATCTAGGGAGGGTTTTTGTTTTTCGTTATTGATTTGAACGTACTCACATGTCAGGAAGTTCAGCGGTTAAAAAATGGTGAAGACAACTATTACTCGTTTCAAAGTCACGGCGGGGCAGTTGCGTAATGGTTAAACCTTCAGAAAATAAGCATATCCGAAATCTGCAGATCACATTTTCTAGTTGAATCTTCGTTTGCGTTCTCAGGACAAAAATGTACACTCATGTGTGGTTGTTTTTGTAGTTTGTTTTTTTTAAATTTTATTTTTGGGTTGTAATATTCAGTTTCAGGGTCGTAACGGTTCAGTAGCCGAGTAGATGAAGCCTTTGAGAATGGAATTGGTAGACTGAGTTCAAACTCTGATGGTCTTTTTTCCTCGGAATGTTAATGTAATTTTGGATGTGTCTATATCATATAAAGTACTAGATTTTGTCTTCTTTAGTTTTCATGCACGTTCAGTTTTGTTAAACCTTCAAACCTTTTGCAGGTTTAAGAAAGGAAATATTTCAAGTTTTTTATAAGGGGGGGTTCTATTTACACTGTAGCTATGATGTTAAACAGCAACCTCAATTTTCATCCGTTATAATTCACAATGGATGTACATTTCTCTTTCTCTCAGGTGCTCATACAAAATTGCCCAAGGATGACCTGTGTGTGTCTGCCATGGTGTGTGTGCTGGCCCGATCGGCGATGTTTCACCGTAAAAAAAAAAAGCAAAAAACAAAAGCGTATCCGAAATCAGCAGATCACAATTTACCTTCAACGCATATATTAAAGTCGAACTTCATGAAAAAAAAGTAGATTAGGAGGCTTAGTTCACACTCACATAATAAAAACTAATTTTAACACTAAAGAAGTCAATGAGAGCAACAATTCACAGTGGGTAGAAACGCAGTAAATATAAATGGCGGACAGAGCTCAAAACTCGTTAGAGAAATGTCCTCTTTTTCTTTCTCTTTTTTTTCGAAGTTTCATTCGTTTTCAATCCATTAGACCTTCAAATTTTTTGGAAATCTGTCAATTTTGAGAAAAATATAATTGAAGGTTTTTGTGTGAAGGGGTTTTTTTTTGCGATGCACTTATGATGCTGAACAGCACCCTGACTTTCTTTCCATTGTAAATGAAAATTTACGTGAATATCTCCTTCTGTCAGTGTTCATACCAGTTTAACAGAATCTTTTAAAGAATCTAACCCGAACCGACAATAAAATACGTTTTCTCAGTTCAGGAACGATAACCATAATCTGACCCCGATAACAATTAATAATCAGCAGAATTTAAATGCTATAGTCCGCTTTGACATGCAAAATACTAACACCAAAAGTGATTGAATGAATTACCAGTTATCAGAAAAATCAATCTTCAAGGTTTTAAGAGTGGCAATGCAAACCCTGACCGGATTTCTCCCGGGCAAAGCCGGGTATTTCAGCTAGTTTTTGATAAAGTTATTCTGTTGCTAATAAAGTACTTATGCTTTGAATGAATGTACATATATTTTGCATTCAAATCAATACCTTTTTAAATAGAGGAGCTCTTTTATTTGAAAATAGATTGGCTTTTAAAAAGTACTTATGTTTTGAATAAAGATGCCAATAAGTCTGAATACGAATCCTCATTTGCTGAATAAAAGCATTTATGTTTCGAATAAAGGTACACAAAAATTGGGGCATAAATCATGGTTTGAAAGAAAAAATTTCAATAAAGTTACATATATTTTCAATAAATGTCCACATTTCTTAAGTAAAGGTACTTAGATTGACTTTTCAATGAACTTGGTGCTCTTCTGACCTTGTTCTTTTTTCTCTTTTTGCCTAACGTGATGAAAGTGGATTAAAAAGATGAATTTTAATTTTTTGTGGTGATCAAGAGGGTTATTCTAGTTGGTGCAACGGCTGGAAATAATTTCAATGTCTTAACATTGCGGGGGAGAGTGTTTGAAACATCTATATGCAAATGCATGAATGTGACTGAGTGCACAAGCAAGGTTCTTCTGTGCACGTCTTTTGTCCTCTTCATATACGAATAAAAATATATCATACTAGAAGACTATGCAATCGAGAGTGTAAGCAACGTGCGTATGAATAAGCTTACAGTGAGGAGTGAATAAGCGTTTATATCGATGCATTAGGAGCGTACGTTGTCTCTACGGGCACGTCTGAGTGAGCGTGCAAATGCGTGCGATGTGTCTTTATAGTTGATATATGCATTAGCCGTGGACTACTGGCGGGGAAAGGGAACCTAAGGGTGTGCGTTTTCAAAGGAATGGACGTTGTTTTGTATGCACAAGGGGCGAGATGTTGACTGGCAAAAGAGTGCAGACGTTGCGTAAGTTTCAAGAGAAAGAAAAGGAGAGAAAAGGAAACCCTGGCTTTGAAATAGAAAGTCAAAAGCCTTTGAGAGCGCGACATGTAAACAGAGACATTTGGAAAGCGGACGAATGCCGACCAAGAAAAAAAAAGAGGGAAAAAATTTCATATATACAAGAGTGAAAAAAATAAGCGTGAGTACAGACGAAAGAGGGAGAGAGATTGTTTGGTTTAAAATGGAGAAGGAAAAGAGTAACAGACATAAAGAAAAACAAATGGGTGGGGAGAGCAAGAGGTAGGAAGGTGTGGTAGTAGCAGGAATAAAGTTCACAAAGAGCCAACAAAGCATTATGGGTAACGAACATTGAAAGACGGAAGGGCAAGAAAGAAAAAAAACACAGTCCTCTGGTGCACCTGAGTGACCTCTCCTTGTATCAGATTGTTACATATGAAATTACGTATTTTTCTTACATCATACCGAATAATGTTAAAAGTGTAACATTTACTGATAGAATAGGATGTTCTTGCTATTTCAGTGGAAAAAAGGTATGATTCATTATTATTGGACAGGGATGAAACCTCAACAGCAATGATATCGACACAAAAAGTTGATTTCCAAGTGATATTTCAAATTGGAATATAATACTGATTGAGGTCTTGATTACACCGACAAAGTATTTGGACTGAACATTAATACAGTGAATTTTTCCTTTTGTTTCAAAATATAGCACCGCCGAAACACCCCAAAAAGACACAAACTCATATTTCCTTCCTCTTTAGAGAAAGTACCATTTGTTTCAGGAGTGGAAACCCCACTGCCGGGAAACAGCAGAATTTCACATCCAAAATAGGAAGGGATGTCTTCGTATTAACCCCTTAATTCAATTCGAATAAGCATTTCATACTTCATTATATTCTACATTTATCATGAGAATATAGTTAAGTTCCCTAAAATGCACGCAGTATATGGTGAATGCAAAGTATGAGAAAGAAAAATGAATTCTTTAGATGAAAGAGATGATGTAGTATGAATGGTTTACGAATAAACTTAGTCAATAGTTAGATACAGAAATGAAGATCAACAACCTCTCCCTTAACACTCTGCAGCCTTCTGATAAATACTTTGAATTAATAATATTATAGTGCCAATTGATCCGTGTAGATTCTTTTTGTTTACGTTTGGAAATAAAGATAACAGTAATAGATATCGAGGTGGTTCCAAACCTAATTCTAATGATGAAGAATTCCCGATGGCAGCGGTCAATAAACAACAGGCTGATTGCTTTCTGAGCACTTTACGACTCCAACATGGAAGGCCACCTCATCTTAAGGTAAAAGGTTACGTTGAAACGTTGACAAAATGTGTCCCACGTGAAAAATGAAATACTCGCTTACAATTCAAGATTCCACACTTCACAACTGAATGAGTGTAAGCTAAAAATATAGGGTTTGGAGTATTTCATCATCCTCCATGTTCACCTGAAACTCGTACAGATTATAATCTTGTAAAGTATTTTGATCATCTTATCCGAAATTTTTTTCAAAAGCATGGTAATAAAGATGTCATAATTCGTACTTTTATTGAATTTGTGAACGGTAGATCTACAGTACTTTCTGAACTTGTCTTATCCGTCACGTCGTCTTATTATTGGGGGGGGGGCACAATCTCGTATATGATCCCTCTGAATCCACATCCTGAGTCGTGGTGTCCACTGGTTGCCTAAGAATTTTTAAATATGACCATCCTATTGTGAACTGATTTTTCTCATAGTTCCATGAGTTTTCGTGATATCTCTGATCTGTTTTTTTTAATGTCCTGTGCTGTCTTGTGATACCTCCAACTGACATGAATCGTGATTCTCTCCTTTGTATGTTGCTTAGTTCTCGCGTAGAGGGCCAATTAGAGAATCGATACGAAAATGGTATTGCTCAAAGTGCATCATATCTGGATTGAATATTAACTTTTTTCTTGTCTATGTAATCCTTACTATTCAACAAGAACCATAAGTTCAACAATGTGTCCACCATCCGATGTGGCAGTAGCAGAAAAGGGAAGAGGCAAAAGGAAGATGAGGAACCAACAGTCTTTCTTTGATCCAATCGATTCTCATACTTGTAAAATATTGTTATATGAGATATTATGTAAGAGTTATTTTCAATGAAAATCGTATATGGCCATTTTCGGTCTATGGGGCCATTTTTATCTTTTAACTATTGTATGGAAAATAACAACTATTCCCTTCAAGCCTTGCTTTTGAGATCAAAACATTGATATTTTGTTATTTCACCTATTTTGCCTCAGACAGCTAAAAGGAAAGTACTTGAAGACTGCAAACTCCTTACTTGAGCTTAGGCTTATAGTTTCATTAAGTCATATCTAATGAGCATAACTAGCATCAACACTTTCCAGAAATCTATCAGTGACTCTTGCGTGGCGTTACCCATCCACACAGGTATCCCTGCTGTTCCAAAGACAAAGATAGCAAGGAAATTTAGTAGAACCATCTTGGTGACCTACCTGGAATGTAACCATTTTGAAGTCTCCGATGATCCTCTATACACAGTATACTTCAAAACATCTAGCAATATTGGGGCACTGTTGAATTGCGGGCAAAATGAAGTGCCCAGGATTCGTCTGAATATGTACGGTAGGTTTTGAATATCTTACGAAGAAACAAAAATGAACCTGATGTCCTCGTCGGACCACAAATAGGGAAGATCCAGGAATGCTAGGAATTCCCCAAAAGGCTCACCAACAAGGAGAAAGCAGTTCGGTATAGGTTTGTCACAGTGATTCAGGGCTTTCAGGGTAATCACAAGAATCTTCATGAATTCGAGGAGATCATTACGACGTATTTGGAGGATTAAGGCCATCACTCACACCGGGATATACTTGATTTAGAACGCTAAAGAATATAAAGCAAGAACTTGACGGGAGTTTGTATTTTGGGGTCTGGTCCCTAGAAGTGAATCACAGTACAATTGTTAATAACGAAAAACTACTCACTTTTAAATCTTTTGTGATCATCTATGTTCCAGATTTGTGTCAATTTATATTGCTTCAAGTTCATATTTTGTTGTATGTTAATGCAATTTTAAAAAGCGTAAATAAAAATATGCCAATTCATCTATTGTACGATTGGAAAGGAGTGAATTTCTAAATACCGCTATCCTGATCACAAGAGCTAAGTTTAAAGGGAATAATAAGTATTTAAACTTTTCATACAAAAGCAAATAGAAGATAACATTCATATATATGCGTGTGTGTGTGTTAATTGAGATAGAAAAAAAGAGCAAAGAAAACTGTGAATTTGAACAGGGACAAAAGAAACAAGATGAAATAAAGCTAGATAAGCTGTATTTAAACTGTAAAAACTAAAGCCGGATATACTTAATATTCATGAGGTGATCAGGAGCGCATGGAGACAGAGACACAGACTATAACTACTGTAAAGAGTTTGGTCCTAACTGGATGCCCCACAACTCTGGCCTTGGGGCGAACTTAGCTGTATATACACTGTAAACACTAAAGAAGATTATACTTGATATTTACCACTTTCAGCTTAGTTAGACAAAAGGCCACAGTAGTGGGACGCCCAGTGCAGACCGAACTCATTACAGTAGTATTGGTCATCATCACAAGATTGTAAAGTATTAATACACTAATTGTGAAACGAAGGATTTCAGAAAATCACTCGTCCCTAAATCACACTGTGACGGAAACTCCATTTGTATATAGAATCCTCTGGATTTCGTTTTCAAGTTATTCAAACACTTTTTGATACAGTATAAATGTTTATGATAACTATCAACTAACGTTGCCATCGTAATTGTATTGTACAGGATGTTCCAAAATGTATGTACACCATCTTAACAAATAGGTTACGGTGTGAAAATTAAGTGAGTATCTGTACCTCGCATGGATGAATCATCGTAATCCACGCGTGTACTTGAAGTAATCATCTAAAAAATGATCAGAAATTATCTTTAAAAATAGATCTTTTATCTGAAAATATCTTTTGAAAAATTTCCAGCTCATGAGTTAGGAGTTGCTGGCCCCAAAATCACCTCAAAGAATTAGAAAAGTACTGTTTTTGGAAAAAATAAATGTTTTTATGAAGTGTGAAATGATGTACTCAATTCGAAAGGTTGTAACCCCTGAATGTGACTAAGAGCACCCCAGACACAAACACATACACACACACACACACACACACACGCGCACAGCCACACACACACACACACACAGAACCACACACACACACACACACCCAGCCACAGATACACACATAGACGCAGACTATCAAAGACGGAAGATTATACACCTCATCAACTAGAACGCACTCAGAGAGCGCACACTTCTGCCAACGACTTTGTCAGGGGGAGTAATTACGCATCGATCCACCCCATTTAATCAATTCAATCCCTCCTTCTGCAGCGTATTGTCCACCCTTCAACAAAATATAATTGAAATGCATTGAGAACTTTTGGAGAGTATACGTAAATGTAATTGGAAGAAAAGAAAAAACGGAAAAATATCTTTCAATCGGGAAAGGAATCCTGGATCCGCCCCCCGAATTTACCACCTCTCTCTCTCTCTCTCTCTCTCTCTCTTTCTCTCTCTCTCTCTCTCTTTCTCTCTTTTTCACTCCATTTCTCATCCTTCCACATAATTTAATCGAAAATCATTTAGTAATTTTTGAGTTATCGTCTGGCCGGACGGACAAACAGACAAACAGATCAGACCGAATTCATGTACCTCTTCTCATCTTTTTTGATAGAGGTAAATAAAGAATACTTTTTAAAATTAGCACCAACCAACGTGGCTCTGATAATCGTGCTGTGCAAGATGTTCGGAAATATACTCAGTCTGTCCTGAATTTTTCCAGCCATATTTCAAGAAGCGTTTGTGAGACTTTGACATTACTTAGAAACTAATCCGAGGGACCTTCGAATGCATGAATAGGTATTCTCCAATTTTCCTTCTTTTTTTTTTGTTCACTTTTAGTCACACAATGGAAAGGCCTTTCGAACCCTTTTCACATTGAAGGTTTGGTGAAAAAAAGGTAGCTATCGTGTCTCAGAATTAAGATAAATGAAACAAAAATGTAAAGATTGTAAAGTTGAAAACACTAGAACGTGACACGTCTAAAATTGAAACTAAAA
Organism: Thysanoteuthis rhombus; assembly: GCA_963457665.1. NCBI lineage: Eukaryota > Metazoa > Mollusca > Cephalopoda > Oegopsida > Thysanoteuthidae > Thysanoteuthis > Thysanoteuthis major. The sequence goes on along the minus strand of OY735203.1, from coordinate 73,483,943 downwards.
AAATCTGCCATTTGGTGAAGCACTTGATCACTCTGAATTTAAAAATGTTGAGATTGTGCTCTTTAGGGAAAACATTTGTAAAGGAGTTAACAGTAGATGTTCTTGAGAAGAAGCTATTTGCATGGAACTTGCAACGTATGGAACATTCCCGGATAAGAGGGACTAATGAATGTTGTTTGTCTGAACACTTCTGATGGAAGAAACGTTCGGAACGTGTCCAACATACAACATTACGACGATAAAACTGTGTTTGGAGTGTGGGAGATAGTTTATCACTTACTAGTCCACATGCTTACTCCTACTCTATCGAGTGTGGAAAGCGCTTGGTGAGATGTGTGCGGAGTACTCCATTCTAGAACGGATTTTACTCAGTCGACGGTGAGACGTTATTGAGTGAATTTGTGTCCTGAGTGACGGCAGCATTCACAATGACCGAGACTGACCATTTCTCACTAATTGCACGTGGGGTTATAGCAGACCATCACGTTTAGGTCCAAATTTGGTCCCTTGCAATATCGGTCTTTTCCGAAAGAGATTTCAGACGACTGTAGACGAGATTAGAGAAACACAACGCAGCAACTGATGACGATGCTGACAGAGAATTTTGCAGACTGTCTTGAACAGTTAGAGTGGCACCGAAATAAGTGTGTGGGGTCAAAAGGGAAATATTGAAAAGGGAATTAGGTGCCATTGCCAAAGTCCGGCTGTCGTTTGTCCATTTGAACTGGCTTAATATTTTCTGGACAAGTGGTTTAATGAAAAAAACAGGTCTGGTCACGCATTCAATAGAAACTGTCAGACAACTAACGTCTCTTGGCAGCATGTTTGGGGTGATAAGAAAAGTTGCTGATCAAGAAATAAGTCACCTCTCTCGTCAATAAACGGACACAAAGTAAGGGATCATTTTAGCGAAAACACATAGCTGGTTTAACCCCTCTCTAAAGAGGTATCCAGCTGAAAGAGTATTTTGAAAAGAAGAAAAATCTCTTCCAGAAATAACAAGGAATGAATGCTTAAATTGCCGGCCTTCTAGCTCCATTGGTGCTAATTATATGCAAGCCACATACATCCATAGCCAGCCAGACTAACTTTAACACTGGAAAAAAACCTTCGCTGACCGTTTGGGGTGATGGTTTCTGATATTGTTATGCTGTTTAACATTTCTTTTTTCTACCAGCATATACCCGTCAAAAATGACAGTCATATTTATGTATTGACTTGTACTAGGGAGATCAAAGCTTTTTTATTAGGTTATTTATTTCTAACAATTCAAGTAACATAATTTTTGTTAAATTTCTCAACTCAACTCAAGCTGTTTCAATGTGTGATCAGGCATAAAGGTTTAAGAGTTTCTATAATGTAATGTTTACTTTGATGTCACAACAGACGATTTCATTCCTACGTTTGATGGTTTCTTAGCTATTTCACATGGATCAATCCATTATGAGTTTGAGGTTATAACGGGAATTCAGACAGGGCAATCATAAAACTAATAATACAGTTACATATAATAATTTGTATGTATGGCTCTTGTATGAAGAGATAAATGATGAAATTGAGATTGGATGATTTTCAAATACATTTTACACGAAATCGAACATAAAGTTTTAAAAAATTCCTTTCTGAAATTCAATTTGCAAAAAATCAACAAAACGATTTCAAACTTTCTCATCAGTCCATAACAAATCTGAAATACTGATCATTGTAGCTCATTGTTAGTGTGTTCAGCCCCAGGGCTTTAGGCCGTGGTTCAATTCACCGCCAAGTGATACGAAACACTTTAAAGATGGTATTCAATGTCTATCCCTTAATTCTACCCGTTTCTAGTATCATCACCGATGTCAATCCTGGTCAGTACTTAGATGGGAGACCGTTGGGCAATACCAGGTGTCGTAAGCCTAATCAAGCTCCGGCTGGCCTGGAAAGTCTAAAGTGGATCTTGCAAACAATTTCCCCGTGAGTACCTAACACTGTAACACCTATGAAGAAAAGCAGATGAAAATTAGGAAGATAGATATAGGGAGCTAGTTAAATTTCACTGTTTAGATGTTTGTAAATGCTGTTTAAGTAGATTGCAATGTCTTGGGTTTCATATAGATGTCAGAAATTTATATTTAGATAAGTTTTAATAAATTAGTACTTTCACTCGTGTTTTTCACTCTTTTCTAGATATTAACCCGACTATAAGTTTTGGATTAAACCTGAAAGGAATCCGGTATTCTTATCTTAATGATCTTTTGGTTTTGTCGGTAAGAGGAAATAGTTACACAACGGAAATAACTGTTAGTGTGTCCATTTGAATGGGTTTCCTCTCACGAAATGCAAGATTGTATCGCTTCATGACACTACTTTATCTAATGCCATAATTTATAAGAATTATAAAATGATATTTTTGCATACAAAAATAATGCAAAAGATCACAGACGCCATTCAACGAATATAGTAAGGATGATGCAACTACGCCATCTAACAGCGTTTCAGCACTTAGCTTTGTCCTAGCGTTTTAAATCTGCGTATTTTGATGCCTGTACTTGGTGAGAGTATAAATGGAAAACGATGATATATTCATACATACATGCATACTACAATACTGAACGAAACGTGACCCCCCCACGAAATATAGGGTTTCATGATCTACATTTCACTATTGGTTTGTTGTTTAAAATGACTTATTGAATAACTTCGAAGGTGAAGGGATACCTATTGACCTAGTTTTCAATGTATATATTTATTTACCTACACAAACACCTACTGTCCCCAAAATAGGTGAAGATAATGTCCACCTCAATTAGAATTCCTCAGCTTCAACCGTGTCAAGAATGAACTTGCGTGCTCAACTATTTTGTATATCTTTTTTTAAACAACAATAAAGTCTCGTTTCATTCGTTCAAACGGCACTATTTAATGACTCATGTTCTAACGACACGTCTGTTTGTGTATTTTTGTGCACTTTGGAAAACTTGATTTTGTGAAGATTAAAATAATTCCCCTCCCAAAGTGTATCTTTATTTGTTTTCATTATTGATACGTATTGCATAAAATCCATAATTTATGATGCCAATTTGTTCTAGCTGTAAAATTCCCAGAGGTCCAAGATTAACGACCATCTACTGTACGTTAGATACCATCAACCACAGCGGTCACAAAAACTGCTAAAACTACTCGTGGTTAGCTGGTTGACTGGCTATGTATCTATCATACATACAGACCTGACCATTCGAGCTAGGGGGCTGACTATTTTAACATTTACCCCTTAGTATGTCTTGAAAAACGTTTTTCTGTGTGTGTGTCGAGGGGGGGTAAATATTCACTAAAATAGGTTTTCAGGGGGGATTAACGATATAATTTTTTTATCTAGCCACATTCCCGCCAATGTTTTAGTGGATATTGCCTAACAACAGACGAGAGAATTGATGTACCCGTTGATTTCCCCCTTTTTCTGAATTTTTCAATTGATCACCCCCAACAAGGCATGTTGCCATAACATGTTGGTTATATGACAGGTTTTATTGAGTGGCTGATCAGATCTGGTTTGTTTCAATGAATATAGCCATTTTGTGTCGAGAATCGGTTGCATAGCGTTCATTCAACGTGATCATTGCATTCACAATGTCTGATCAAGAAGATCAGTGAATATGAATTATAAGTTTGTTTGTTTTATATTTTGCGATACATAACTTCATACAGTTATGTCAGCCCCATATCGTCCAGAGAAGCTAAGAATGTGGACGATATTAAAAAGGGATATTTACTTGTAATGAAAGCAGTCTTGGATTAGTGACATTATTATTATGCAAAAATATCATTTCTGTTAATAGATATATCTAAATGAATCTATGCATAATTATTTGTTTTCCGTAGTCATGAAAACTTGATAAAAAAAACCCTCCGAATATGGCCGTTCTAAAAGGAGGCAAAAAAAAACGTTACTATTCCTTTTTAGACTCCTGAACTTCAAAGTAATGGACGTTAGTTTTTGACCAGATCAGAAATATCCCTTTTCGACTTCCAGATTCACAGGACTTTTTGAAAAAAAATAGTTTGAAACCTTTCCAGTGAAATATCTAAAGCATAGAACCATTTTTCGGAGCAAAACTCAATTATCCGGAAGAAAAATTCCTTCAACTGCTTAAGGTAATTTCTCAGTACTATAAGATGCTCTTACAAGAGGTTGAACACTAATTACTGATTTGAGAAAAATCATATTTCTCCTTTAGGAATCAGGAGAGCCTCTGATCTCGAAACATGACACTAGAATCTTCTTTTTAGCTGACACGTTGATATATGCCGGCTGTTGTTTTTTTTTGTTTACTTTTAATCACTGTAAGAATGGCCCACGTGTAATTTTCAAATCAAATGGTTAGTATGAAGGGAGTTAGTCACAGAAGGAATCATAAAATAATCTCAAAATAGCTTATTAATGTTAAAATCGTAAAGTTGGAGACACTAAACGTGACATGTTTGAAATAAAGACAAAAATGCAATAAGAGAGTTGAAAAAAACACTAACATTTGGCAAGGCACTTGTTCCCCTCTGAATTTTAAAATGTTGATATTGTACTTTTCGGGAAAACATTCAAAATGGAGTTTATTCCACATAACAGATGTTCTTGAGAAGAACCTGTTTGCGAAGAACTTGCAGCTAGTCCTTGATAGATTAAAAAGTATGGATGTGCCTTAATTGTAGACCGAGCTAATAGAAAATTCCTGAACAGGAGGGACAAAGCGATGTAGTTCGTTTGAATACCCTTCATGGAAGTAACAGTAGAAAAATGCCAACCTTGCAACATTACGACTATGAGACAATGGATGGAGTGTGAAAAAAAAGCTCATCATCCAAAAGTCCACGCAATTGCTTCTGTATTTTATCGAGTGTGGAAAGTGCTTGGAGAAAGGAATACGCCCAGATGTGCGCGCTGTACTTCATTCTCTTTTCTTTTTTTGTTTGCATAATAATCATCATTCAGTCGAAGGAGAATGGGTCTTTTGATATAAAATCAAGCCAAAGGATCTTACCACCCAAATAGACGGAGTATGATGTTCGGTTAAATGCTAAACTCTCAGTTATAAATCTTAACAGGGAGACACAGGTGCAGAGATAAGGACTTGGTACAAAGAGTTCCAGTAAATGTTTCCCGCGAGGACAGCAATTCTCAACCATTTCTCTTTGACAACGGCCCCTTCAGAGCTCTCCGGTTCCAGGGCCTCTAGTCGGACAGGGATATGACGCAAATACAAAAAAAATTAGAAAACTTCAACTGAAATTCTAATCAAAACTGGCAACATAAGTTTCTCTTTGTTTTCAAGTTGGACTCGCTGGTCATCTATGTATGTATGTATGAATGTCTCATGCGCACCAACTGTATCAATTGCGTGAGACGACTGAAGATATATGTACTATTCCTATCATTTTCTACCAAAAGTTTTTTATTGTTTTATTTTTCATCCCCCGCTCAATAAGTTTTTACGGTGGTTCAGTTTGCCGTGTAAATCTATGCTCATTTGATCATTTAGTTTTCGTCCACATAGTTTTGCAAAAATCTAAACTTATTTAATGGTAAATGTCCAACGGAAATCAAGAGAATTAACTTTTTCGTTGATCAATTTTTTTTCCAAATTTCTCGATTGATCACTCCCAACACAACACACTGCCACTCCAGGTGAGCACGGGGATTGCCTTTCACCAATTGACAATTATTTCTTGTCAATCCACAATTCAATTCGGAGGCAGGGATTGACATTTGTTCTCCCACTATAATAATAAAAACAATAACAATCCTCTCCATGATTTAGGGGAGACGATAGTTCTTTGATTACGTTTCAAATACTGGAATATTAAAAATATGAGCAGTGAAGAGTTGTCTGTCCCTGCGCTATATGTTTAGCCCCTGTCCTTGGTCTTAACTAAAAGATGCAATCTATTAACAGTCCTTTATGTCTAGTGTTTACAAACCAAGGTCCTTAATAGTTGATGAATGCATATACCTCAGTATATATACAATACAAAAATTACATTAAGTATCTTCAGTCGGAATAGAAATAGGAGTTGAGTCTGACCCTGTGTCCTTCAGCCAGTCTCGTTCTCTTTGTTTCTTTCATACGATTTGACAATATTTCTCTGTAAAATGAAATAAGTTCATTTCCTTCGATATTGATATTCCTTAGTGAAACCGTTTTAAAAGAGAGATTAGGAATGTTAACCGCTAATGGCTTGATGTCTAATTTAGCTTACGAGATTAGGGACTCTTACAAAAAGCAATGTGAGCTCGCCATTTGAATCTCCTTCATCAAATTGAAACAGAATTGTAAAAAGTGGAAATCCAAAGAAACACATGTAGTATATGTCTCTCGACAGTTTATATCCGGCAGATTGCTTCCTGATGGGCGCAGGTTCGATTCCTACACAACGTCATGGCTTTATTCATTTACGTGGTGGGCTGTTCGGTTTGATACTCGGTTAATTCCGAAGCCGGACGAAATATGTTTCTGATTATGAGGTTCTTTACAATCATCCAAAATATATATGTACATATATATGTATACATGGTGGGGGAAAAGATGAGATTTATCCAACCAAATGGTGAATTAAATAGACGATATGGAAACTCAAAAGTTTGGAAAGTGAATCGTAATTATTCCCGTAACATGTTTCGAGAGTCTATTGCTTTTGTTGTCAAACATCAAATGGAAAAATGATAAACTTTGTTTTTTTTTTTAAATTTTTTCATCTCCATAGACGAAAACGGAGATGTCTGCTTGTCAAAGTTGGAACCATTTGTGTATAAGTTCAATTGATAGGGCTTATGTGTTTGCAAAAACCACATCAGAGATAAAAACACTGAGATCAGAACTGAAGACACAGAACTGTAGAAAGTATATCACTACATCTACCTAAGACAACGAATCTCAATGAGACCCTCAAAAGTAGAAGAAATCAAGCAAAGAATCACACTAGGATGGCAAGCCTTTGGCAGAGCAAGCTCAATCTTCAAAAATAAGAAGATCCCATTACTCCTAAAAAGAATGGTGTATAACCAATGCCTCCTCCCAATAGTCACTTATGGAGCTGAAACATGGAACCCAACCTAGAAACAGATCCACTGACTGGGAACTATGCAACGAGCACATGAGAAAGTTATGCCGGTCGTCACATGGAGAGACCACAAGACAGCACAGTACATCCGGGAAAAGACTGGAGTCAGGAACATCATAGAATCCATCAAAAATCTCAAATGGCAGTGGGCTGGCCATGTTCCACGAATTGCAGACAACCAATGGACATTGTGACTCATGACGTGGATCCCCCAAGATTACATGCGCAACTGAGGCCGGCAGAATATCAAATGGAGAGACGAGCTAGACAAATTCAGAAAGTACTGGCTCTGCAACACCCATGATAGAGAAGTGTGGCGAATCCTGGGGAAGGTCTATGTCCAATGACGGATGCTGAAAGACTGATGATGATGATGTGTGTGTATAGATAGTTTATAACAATAACCTTGCATCGTCTTCAAACCTTGTTTTCAGCAAAAGTTTGTTGCTTTTCCCATTTGACATCTCCAAAATTTCTGGTTTCTATTTTGTCTATTAAATTCTCTAACTGTCTCTCTCTTTCTCTCTCTCTCTCTTTCTCTCTCTCTCTCTCTCTCTATATATATATATATATATATATATATATATAAAGAAATGGACAATTTTGGTCTAATACAATGAATAATAAATTGTGTTTTACTGTTTAAAAACTTACTTAAAAAGATATCGAGTCATTACACGGTCATTTTATCACTCAACTTAGGCAACATAAAATCGAATAAACAATCACAGAAAATGGGCCTCTGCAGGGATCAGGTCTTTGCATTACCAGCGACTGTTTAGCTCAATGGCAAAAGCAACGAAGTGGCTACCTTATCGTCGACAGGTCTAATTTTATTTCACGTTGTCTGAATTGAATGATATATTAACTGTGTTAAAATAGGTGATCATTTTTTCAAATAAGTTTATACATAATATAACTCAATTTATAATTCATATATATATATATATATATATATATATATATATATATATATATATTTAGCCAACTATTTGAGTTCTTCTGTTGACAGGTCATCTGGCAGGCATATTTAGTTTTAATTTTTCAATATTTCAATATGAGAACAGCAATTTTTCCCTTCTTTTTCTTCATCCAGTCTGTTTCTGGGTGGTAAGTGGGTCACATTGTCTGGTTTCGATCTTTATATATTATCTTTGCGTCTAGGTACGAATGTTCTTAGTGAGTGTGCGTAAGTTATGATTGTCTGTATACTGCGTCCTAATGTATATGTGTGTGTTCCTCGTTTATGTCATTAGTGCATTTGATTTGATAAGCTTATTGAGTATGGTGATTTTTTCTAGTATGTTCTTTTATGTATTTCTTGATACAAGATAAGTTTAATGAGTTTGTTTGAATGTTTATACGGTTAACAAATTCAATTGAATAGATTTTTATCTATAAATAAACTACATTTAGTATACCATAAGCTACATATTAAATTCATAGCTGATGGGATAGTGGCGTTTGATCAACATTGCAGGGATGCCATGTCAATCTAACTTTTTTGTTTTTAAATCCCCGAAACGGTTTCATGGTAAACAACTGATGATTCCAACAGAAAATAATAATATAGAGTACGGTAAAATCAATTTCTGTGTCAAAATTGAAGAAAAAAACACTGAAGAAATTTAAATATATTGAGAAATAAGTGACTGAAATGACATGGATTTCAGAAAAAAGATTCCTTTTATATATTTAGCTTTTAAAGCTGTTAAGCTCTACAGACACACACACACACACACACACATATATATATATATATATATATATATATATATATATATATATATATATATATATATATAATCTCTTTAGTAATTAATAATCAAGTCCAATTCCAAGCGGTCGTTTCCATCTTGTACATAAGTGAATAAAAAGTAAAAGTTTTAAAGTAAATCGTTCTAGATTAAGCATTCGATAGAATGGTTTAATCCCGAACATAGTATTCCCCCTCTCTACCATGACCACTCTGAAATGACGTAATTTTTTCAATAACTCTAATTGGCATCGCCTCGCTTGGGTTATGCCCTCAAAGCCATATCGGATTAGGCTGATACGACCTGACAGATGTTTCTGGTCCGGAAGGAAACCATTTTGAGGCAATGCTTATTAAATCTGCTTTCTAAATTCGAGATTGTGTGTTGTTTTTTTTTTTGTTTTTTTTATTTTATTTTGTTTTTTGTTTTTTTGAAGATTGCATTTGGACGGTTATGGAAGTCGTAAAGGGGAAATTATTACAGCCGGGTTATCAACTGTTTGATTTGAAAACATTTCACTTGATTGATACACAAACAGATTGCTTGGTTGTTTGAATGATTTCTTTCTTCTTTCTTCTTTCTTCTTTTTATTTTCTAGTCTCTTTCTACTAACCTTTTTTCTTATTTTGAACTTTCTCTTTCCTTTGATCTTTCATTTTTTTTTCATTCTTTTATTTTTTTTCTTTCCTTTTAATATTTCTCTTATTTTTTATTTCAAACTTTCTTTTCTTACTAATGTCTTTTTCTTCCTTTGATTTTTCTCATTTTCATTTTTTTCTTTTCGTCTACTTCTTCCCTTTTCTTTTCTTTGATTTTTCTCTTTCTTTTAAACTTTTTCTTTTCTTTTTTCCTTTGTGTTGACCTTTTCCTCCAATGATTTTCCTTTTCTCATTTTTCTTTTCTTTATTTTTTCTTTTAATCTTTTTTCTTTTTTCTTATATTCATCTACCTTTTTCCTTCCTTTTGATCTCTCCCTTTCTCTTTTCTTTCTTACAAACTTTTTCTTTATATTCTCATTCTGTTGGACAATCCCTCCTTTGATCTTTCTCTTTTCCTTTGATCCCTAATCTTTTTCCTTCCTCTGATCTTTCTATTTTTTTATCGTCTTCTTTTTTTTTCTTCATTCTAATTTTTTTCTTAAACTTTTCTCTCTTTTTTATATTACTTTTTCCTTCTTTTGATCTTTCTCTTCCCTTTGATCTTTTTTCTTGATCTCATTTCTTTTTCTTCCCTTTAATCTTTCTCTTTCTTTTCTCTTTTTGTGAACTTTGTTTCCTTTATTTATTGTATTCTCTTTCCTCTTTCTTTTCTTCCGTTTAATCTTTTTTCTTTCTCTTTCTTTAAATATTTTTCTTTCAATTTTTTGCTCTGATATTTTTTTCTTTCAATCAATCTTTTTCTTGCTCTTTCCTTCATGTTAATCTTTTCTTTACTTGCTTTCTTCACTTTTTGAAATGTTTTTACTTTTTCCTTCTTCCTACTTTTCTCTTTTATTTTTCTTTCTTTTGATCTTTTCCTCTTTTTCAATCTCAACTCTTTTTCGTTTTTTCAATTTTTGGTTAATCAATTTTCTTTTCTCCCGTCTTTTTGCAATTTTCCTTTCTCTCTTTTTCCGGTCAGCAGTGTACTGAGTTTTGGGCATTTCTTTCTAAGCTCACAACTATGACAATTTCAGACTTCCGATTGAGTCAAAAGAGTGAAAAGTTCAAAGTGATAGATATGTCATCAATCAACAGAAGCAAAAAGGAAGGAACTATGAATAAGAGAGAGAATAAGAGAGAATGAAAGAGGAAAGAGAAAAAGAGAAAAAAGAATCGGGAAAGCTATGGACGCTTGTTTCCATTCAATATCTAAATTACGTCAAAATATATCCGAAATTATGTAGATTTTCATGCCATTTATCTAGAAAAAATATCCAGATACTATTCTATTAAGTCCCTGTGCTTGACTAAAATTGGAGATTTTTTTCAGTAAATAATCCAGTAAAATTTTAATGTAGCCTCTCATGAATTGTATCCAAAAATATCAACGGATTTCATATCTTCAATATTCTCTGAACAAGAGAAAAAAAAGAGAAAAAATTACTGGAAGGGAAAATCCTGGAATTCAAAATGGCCACCATCCGCTCGCTCAAATGAAAATACTCTCGAGAGCCGAGCATCGTATTAAAATCCAGGAGATATATCGCTCTGGGTCCAAGGGAATGCAGTGTCGAATTTGGAGTTGTTTGGTTCTTGAGAGAGCCGTGATTAATTGGCAAAGAAAAAAGTCAACTTTGCCGTCCTTCACAAATCACTACCGAAATAAAATTCGTTCATAATCCGGGTCCGATATGAGAATAATCATGCAGCTCAACCATTTTATATTATAATTTGTCATGAAGCTGAAACAGGATAATTCAAGGGTGATGATTCCAAATATGTTGCTGGATATTGACCGCTTTTGTTGTTATTTGAAGATAGATTATCCAAAATAAGAACCGAAATTACTTTTGCTAAATCGTAGGCCAGTGAATCCGAATGCGACTGCTTAACTTAGGAATCACATAAAATATTCCCTGACAGATATAGTCGTGTAGAATCTTTGAATAAAATAGGGTGAAAAAATTCAAATACATTGACATCACATATCATTAAACAACTAGAAACCAGCAATATAAACGCTCGGCTAAGTATTATGCATTTTACAAAGAAATTCAAGTATATGTGTATTTTAAGGTCTATTTTCTAAAGATTGTAGATTCAATTCTTGATGAAGATATATAAATAAGTACACTATTGTAAAGAGAACTTGATCGGCTTTTTCTTGAGAATTTGATCACCATCAAAAAATAAATCCACAATCCATAGACAGCGGATTTCAAAATACACATATATTTGAATTTGCTTGTAAAATGCCAAACACCAACCCACGTTTATATTACTACTTTTTACCTTCCGATCGATGTATTTCCAAGTAACAATATACGTAACGATAATACTTCATTGGTTATAGTCGCGAAAAACGGAATCGGAGGACCAAGTTTAAATTCTGAAAGAAAAAATTGATGAGTGTTTTTTCTTTGCTTTTCTCAATTAAACTATTATATTTCCGAAAATTTATCAGTTTTAGGAAATGAGTGTATCCTGCTGTGACAAAGATTGGGCCATCATATCCACTGTAACCCTGGTATAGATGGCTCGTAGATATTATGCCTTACCAAAGGGCAAACTATGATTTTTTTTACTTACAGATCCGATGCTAGATGGGAGGTGCAGTGGCTTGAGTGGTTGAAACCCTGTAATTCTTTTTTTCTAATTGAACTATTGTTAATATCAACAACAACAAAGGGCTGTTGGATTTGGTTAGTTGTGGGAACCCATAGTGTCAATATCTCTCCCCCCCCTACCCAACACAAACATAGCAATAAAACGGGAGCAATTTTAAAATCCGATGGTCGACTTTGACGTGCAATTCACTAACGCCAAAAGTGAACACATGAATTCTCAATTTTGAGAAAAAAAATTGATATGGAAGATTTTAGAATGGCTACGTGGGTATATTTAAAAGTACTCCCAGGCCTGCTTAGGGTCACTTGGAAGTAAATGCGGGCCTCACTGGTTGGTACACACGAGTCCAAACACATCAACTAATTTTATGAATCTCTTATAAAATACCTGCTATTTGCTCTCCCGTGTTCTTATTTTTGACGTATTTTCTCGGATACTTCAGCTAGTATATAATAATGTTCCCGATAAATGAGAAAATTATAATACGTTTGTCACAAAAAATTGGTCAACCAACAAGGAATATACAGCAATTACAGAGTTTTCAATAAAAATGGAGCTACAGTTCCGTCATTAATTCTAAATTTGAAACTTAATCATTGATCTCAACCAACTGGAAGAAAAAAGTAAATATCCATGATATTTTTTATATTAAACACGCTATAAATAATACAATATAGCATTCTGACTTTTTATTTGTGTTTGTGTGTGTGTGTCTGTGTCTGTGTCGTATATGCCTGCGTAGAAGTCGACCAAAATACTGAGGCGTTAATTGAAGTTTATCTTAATATTCGCTGGATAATTCGACATAAACAAGCATTGTGTCCATTAGACTCACAGACTAATATGATCCATTGGGGAAAATATTCTATGCTGAAAGGCGACATACGCTGACATATATATATATATATATATATATATATATATATATGTGTGTGTGTGTGTGTATGTATATATATATATATATGTATGTATGTATATATATATATACATATATATATATATATATATATATATATATATATATATATATATATATATATAGTTTTAGTAATTGGTAGGATTACATCAAAGAAATAGAAGTTTTATCTGTTGTTGATGATATCTTATCGAGGTGCTCAATGTTCATCAGGATGAATAGAGCTACTGATACATAAATTAAATTTTAAAGAAAAATCATTGTTAACTGATTATGAGCTTTTTTGTTTCGCAATTGAAAAAAAAACAAACATAAATCTATTTGTGTAATATGAAATGTTGACATCCACTGGAATTTTCAACTTTTAGATTCAACTGATATATATATATATATATATATATATATATATATATATATATATATATATATATATATATATATAATAATATCAACGCCATCATCATCATAAGTCTTTTATCGCCTGTCGTTGTACATACACCTCCCCTGGGATTCACCATACATCTCTATCGTGATTGTCGAAGATCGAATATTTTCAGAACCTGTCCTCTACGTCTTGTCTTTTTATATTCTATCGACTTCTGCTCCACATGTGATATCTGGGGATCCATGTTGTGAGTTGTAATAACCATCAACTGTCTGCTATTCCTGCAACATGGCCAGCCCATTTCATTTGAGTGTCGTAATTGTTTCTATGATGTATCGAACTGTTTTTCCCGAATATACTGT
>OY735203.1:73437662-73465162 GCA_963457665.1 Thysanoteuthis rhombus | reverse complement strand
TATATAACTGTGAGGTCCAAATACATTGTTTATTTGAGGGGCTGAATAGAGCAAAACGTAGCCAAAGTTTATGTATCCAATCGATATATATGCACATGTATGTATGCATGTGTGTGTGTGTATGTGTGTGTGTGTGTGTGTGTGTGTGTGTGTGTGTGTGTGTGTGTGTGTGTGTGTGTGTGTGTGTGTGTGTGTGTGTGTGTGTGTGTGCATGTGAATAATTACAGAAAAAGATTGAGGTTGATCCAACAATATTGGATTTTCTTTGTTTTAAATTATTGAAAATCTATTCGTGACGTTTCATCCATTTTCCGTATATAAAGGTAGATGCAAAAAGCAAGACGTACACACAGACTATTATATATGCATATAATCCCCACATTTCATTACTTATCTTGGTTGATATACTTACACTTACTCATACATGTCGGAGCCCTTTCATCATTCCAATACACATACATAAGAAGTCCCAATACCCACCTACCCATAATTAGATTAATGATATGGTCTCCTTTTTATTATGATAATTTTCATATTTCTATGAACCTGATACACACATTTTCATTATATTCAAACGTTTCCACAGACTTACTGATTAACTCTATAAAGGTCAAAGAAGCACATCGCCGTTTGAAAAAATACACAGTTACCTACCCGTAATTCAAATATCAAGCTACAAACAGATTTTGCATTATTTCCTCGAACACACACACACACACACACACACACACACACACACACACACACACACATATATATATATATATATATATATATATATATATATATATATATATATATATATATTGTGTTTCAGGAAAATTTGTACACAGTTTGTATTCTGGTTCTCAGCTGAAAAGTAATCAAGCCCTCCAATAACAAAGAATGAATGGCTGCGCATGATAATCACCCAATAGACCATTTTCGAAAACTTGATATTTTCATCATTTTCGTAGCTACAATGTTCAGGTTTTATGTCATTTTGAATATTGAACACTCGAATGATCGTAACGCCGAGAGTTCAAGCTTAAAAGTACGAATAATGTGCACTATAGATATAACAAAAATACCAACATTTTATCTAATGGTTCGTTATGCACTTATCATACGAAGGCACTCGAATGTTCTATCCTACTTCTTTCTTGTGAAGGGTTCAGTTGCCTCTATGTGTGTGTGTTTGTGTATGTGTGTGTACGTGTGTATGCGTGTGTGTGTGTGCATGTGTGCATGTGTACATGTGTGTGTGTGCGAGTGTGTATGTCTCTCTTACAAAATGCATTATATCACAATTTTTTAAATGAGAAAAAAACTTTCATAATGCATTCTTCAATCAAACACAATTTTTCTTTTGATCTTTAAGAAGGCTCAAAATGAGTTTTTTGAGAAAAGCCAGGCAAATATTGATAGATCACACTCTGGAAGTGTGACTAGGGGAGGGTCACTCTTTTTTTTTTTTCAAATTTGGTGTATAATGTGTTTTGCCATATATATATATGTGTGTGTGTGTGTGTGTGTGTGTGTGTGTGTGTGTAATTATGAAATTGATATACAATCTGACAGAATGATTATAGGTTGCGTTATATTAAATTGAAACACTTCTTTGAAATGATCTCCCGTTATAACATAATGAATGTATCATTTGGCCTAAATAACGTAAATTAACGATTAAAGAACTATTCGATTCCTGTGGTCGCCCCCATTTTCTCTAATTCTATATTCTATTTTTGTTGTCTACGCAAAATCAAACATTCACCACAAAAGAATCTATTCGTAAAAAGAAGTGTCTGAGCTAGTTTGGTATCTATCAATTTATCTATCTATCTATCTATCTATCTATCTATCTATCTATCTATCTATCTAGATAGATAGATAGATAGATAGATAGATGGATAGAAATTATAGAGACTTAGTTACTTTCGTGGATATTGATGTACATAACAGTAGACAAATAGAGAGAGACGTGTATATACAGAGAGAGAATGAGGAGAGAGATGTGTGTATATTTGCTTCATTCTGATCTTTAAAGAGAGGCAGACCAAAGAAATGTGTTTTTCCCTAATTTATCGGCATCGCCTCAACAAGCTAATATATTTTCTTGACCCGTGAACTTTTGGAGCGTAATTGTGTAATGAAAGTTTTTTTTCTGAATGGCTTCACATTCGGGTCTGTTTTTATCTTATTAAGGATCAAATAGCGCCATTATTTTTCTTTATCTTACCGTTGATTAACAACTGATGAAAAGCAGTGTGAAATATTATAGAAGGTGTTTCTTGTTTGGGGGAACAGGTGGAGAGATTAGAACAGTCAGAGGGAAAACCGAAGAAAAAAAGTGCAAAAAAAGACAGCAAAAAAACGGAAGTGCCAAAACGGAAGTAGGTTGATTTAGAACAGTGCTTCTTATCGAAAAGGACATGCATAAGCGTAGGGGCCAGCGGGACGGGGGGTAACCCTTACCCCCGATTCGGGCTAAGCAGTGCAACATTTCGAAAAAAAAAACAGTGTAATTTGACAAGACTGAGTAATTTTCTGACAAATAATGCTCTCTTGCCTCTTAGGAAAGAATCCCCATATGCCCATGATGGCATGTCCCCACCCACTTGTAAAATTTCAATAGGAAGCTGATGCCAGCAATTATAAAAACTGAGAATTCCTCTGATTATTTGTGGAATTCCCTCAACAAGTTAGTGCATAGTATCGAGGTGAATGTCTTGCGTTGATGCAAAAATAATTGCAGTTTTTCAACACGAATTCAAAGCAGTATATATCAGCTTAGAATGAAAGTTATTAATCGGAGTAAGAACTTGTATAATCTACACATTTCTGCCAACTTGAAAGAAATCAATTTGTCTTGGATTCATAGACGGATCTGGAACTGATGAATTTGAACTGTTGCTTGATTGTTGATGTTCTTCCCTAGCAGGAAGTATTCAGAATGTTTGGAAAAGTAGAAGAAGAGAGGTCTGGTGATTGAGCTGGGTTAGGTTGGGTTTTGTAGCCTAGTTACTTTCATTCATTCAAGACCATCAGCGTGATGTACGAGGTTCTTGCCCTCCATTCAGGGTCATTCGCAAAACAAATCCAGATTCTTTGCTTCTCCAGTTTAGTACAAATGACGAGGAATGTTTAACTCTCAGTGCCTCAGCGATCTTTCGAGTTATTTTGCGTGAGTGTACTTCAATAATGTCCCACAATTACAAAATGTCGTCACTCACAGACGGACCGTTACGTCATCAAGGCTCGTGTTTCCGTTTCGAAATATTTGGAAACAATGTTTAGCTGTACGCTGATAGTCCCCTGGCACAAATACTTGGTTGATATTGCGATTTCTGTTCTAATTTTGAACTCGTGCAAAAAGTTCCAAATTTTCGATTCGATAGCTCCATATAAACCAGACTAAATAGTGAAAGAAAACGTTGAGTTCGAATAGATAAAACAAAATATATGCTTTTAAATAGTATATTACGAGAACAAAGTTAAATAATATTTCATTCCTGATATAAGCCTTAATGTTCAAAATAACAAAAACGGTAATTATTTTTGCACCTATCTGATATATGAATAAATAGATGATTTTTCTCGTAGTTGTCGTAGCCATTTTAAACTAATCAATTGGTTGGAAATGAGAAGGTGTGCCAGGGGAAAGTCCAGCAGCTAAAAGGGGCGTGGTTGTAAAAAGATCAAGAACTACCATGGGCGTCCGCAGACAGGTTTCCAGGGGTTGGGGAGACAAAATGACATGTTTACACGTGGGAGGGGATATAATATATTCGGGATATATCTAAGTAGTAAACCTGTTGTATTTTTTTATATTGGTACATTACGTTGGGGTTTCATGAAATAATTGTACAACACCATTATCTTTGACTAGGAGGTTCAAACTTTCCCACAACCTACCTTCGGGTAAAGTGGTTTGATCCAGTGTTTGGGGGAACAAATGCCTTATTTGTACCCCATCCCCCAGAAGACGCCCATCAAAACCACTGAATTTGAATAAAGGGCATGAGAATCAGACGGCGTTGCGATAAACTCAGAGTAGAAGGAAAAAAAGGCTTGGACAGAAATTCATTCAGATGTTTTGAACGAAATCCCGAGAAAATGTTTTAAATAAATCATTTCTAGACATGAATTTCGTATGATTCCTAAATTACTTCATAGGCTTTTTAGATAAGCTTAATATCCTCTTTAAATAGTCGAATGAAATAATGCTTGTATATGATTTTCATGAATCTTATGGTTTTGAATTATCAAATTGAATATTTTACATGGATTTGAAATAGTTGATCGAAATTATGGATTTCATTAAATTTGAATTAGTTTTAAATGAAAACAATAACTGATTTTTATTTGAGTATTTATGATTTTTTTCTGGATTATTACTTATTTGTAAATGGTTATTTTTAATCTAGTACATCCATACCGTCAAAAATGATGGCGTACATGAAATATATGGATACACATTGCGTTATCGTTAAATATATATATATATATATATATATATATATATATATATATATATATATATATATATATATATATATATATATATATGTGTGTGTGTGTGTGTGTGTGTGAATATGATATATATGTTGGGGTGATCATTTGCAAAATTTGAAAAAGTCATCAATGGATAAGTTACTACTCTCACCTTTTGCTGAGCCATGATCACTGAATATACAACAAGGTCGATAACACTTCCACGAAGAATAGCTGGAGCCCTGGGCAAATTTAATTGTCGCGTTTTTAAAAGTACAGTATCGAATGTGGCATGTCTGCGCACTACTGGCCACTTTTGGGGGCTTCAACCTTGAGAAATTGCACGAGTATACTACTAGGCATCATCATCTTATGCATGTATTTTCTCCAGTAATTTTGAATACATTTTTTTTCCATTTTTTGAAAAATAATTAGTTCTGGTACTCATGGTGGATCCGGTGATTCATTTATGCAAGGTACTGATATCCTTTTATCTATTTATTATGGTCATTAGAATTTCCTCGGTTTCCCCAGAACAGAAAGTATTTAATTGTCAGAAATTCCCGAAAAATCTGAAGTCATATCAGGGAAATTTCATTTTTCGACTGTTTTCACTCTGTTTAAAGCATCCATTTCCCTATTCGTGTTTGGAATGTCCAAACAGCTCTGACGCATGATAGACACCCCTAACAATTGGTGTGCTGGGCGACTGTCTGTGTTGATGCAACATAAGGATGGCCCTGAGACTGATCAATCAAATATTTGGCCTTAAAAATGCTAGGTGAGATTTCAAATTTCATTTCGATCTTAATTATATGGTTTTGACCACAGGAAAAGCAGAAGTTTTTGCTAATTTAGTTATCCATGTCGTATAGTGCGTATCTTTTAAATCAAATTCAGGACATGAAAAGAAAGTAGTACATTTTTTCCAGCAATAGAAGAAGGCATGGTCCACTTTATGGCGATGGAATCTCTCAAAATAGTACTTAGATTTGACGTTCCCAGTTGACATTTTCCAAATTGACGATTCTATCAATAGTGAATCAAATTCTTACTATCAGCTTTTGGCTTCTTTTTGTCAGTACAATTACAATGGCCGGATCAAAAACCAATGACGTCATGAAAAAGTAACAATGACACACTGACTTACGCGAAAACTGATGACGATATCACTCCTACTTCTAAAGCCCAACACAGGTCGACTTGTTTTACTAAAGTTCCCAAATCCAATTTACATGAACTATTTATGAGGATGTTGAAATGGGACACAGTTTGGGAATAATATTGTATGGAAAAATGAATCCTGTTTTGTTTACCATTTAGTTTTTAATGAAGCAAAGAAATTTGACTCTGGTGTATTCCATTCATTCTAACGTCTCATTTGTATTTTTCTCAGCCTTTACTTGTATGTATATGATTATCACTTTTGACTGATTTATAAATCTAAATAAAGTATGAATACTACTAAAGGTCAACTTCAAGGTAAATAAGAAGTTGAAACTATTAAAAACAATACTGGTTGCTGCCTGGCCAAATTCAACTCCCCTTTTTATTCCGACTGGAGATGATTACAGCAACTTTTGTATCGTATATATAACGAATGAAATATCATAAAATTATATATTTTAGTAAAAAATATATTTATTTATCTATTAAAATGAACATAAGCACGTGCATATATGTATGATACAGTTTTATTAGAATCAAAGTGACTTGCAAATTTGAATAATGTAAATCAAAAACATCTGAATCCTCAGCATTGAAATCGCAAATCCTCAACATTGAATGAAACAAATCTAAATCGGCCAAACTGAATGGAACACTGGTATCCTGAACAATCGAACTACAATAGAAGATATCCGTGGGTATACATAGTGATTATTCGACAATTGGTTACTTTTTTAAAGTTAACATTCGCCATATCTGATACATCAGTCATTGTTGAGTAGATTTGAGGCTCTCAAAAAATCTAAAAGCAAAAACATTAAAGATCATGATTTTAATAATCTATATCTGTTGACTTCAGCGCTTCAAAATTATCTAAATATAAACATAAAATACCTACATTGGCAACACTGAAGAGAGTTTACCGGAATACTTCGAAAGTTCCGTACGACAGGCAGGAAATTACTTTTGAAACGGGAATTTTCCAGGTTGGTATTAACGTAAATAGAATAAAAACCTATGATCCCTAACAAGGAAAAAAATTATTTTCAAGCTTTCACTGAGTTTTGACTTTATTTTCCCTACCTAACAATAATGGCAATTTCAGACTTCCAGTTAAGACTAAAAAGTGGGAATGTTGGATTAAGATAAAAGGAAAGAAGGATTCGACCCATACGTCATCAATATACAAAAGGGGGGAGGGAAGTAAGAAAGAAAGAGAGAGAAAAAGAAAGCAGCAGAAAAAGACAGAAAGAAACTGAGAACGTAAGAGGAAGAAAACGAAAGAAAGAGAGAGAAAATGGACGCTAGTTTTCAGTTACTATCTACATTGCCACGAATTATACTTAGAAATATCCAAGTTCTCATTATATTCATCTCGAAAAATATCTAGATACAGTAATATTGAGTTCCCCCCATTGGCCAAATTTAAAGAACTTTTTCAGTAAATGGGAAAATGTTTTTACAAAAGTCAAAATATTTTTAAAAACTTTTAAGTTGAGTTTGACCCTGAAGCAATCAGTCGTCTTTTTAATTTCTTTTCCTGTCGTTTTGTTCTTCAAATACTGGGGCGTAATCAGAAACTTTTGCCCAGAGAAACTAAAATCAGCGTTAGACTCTAAGCAAAACAGGGTTCAGCTGGTTCTCAGTACAATAGATTGATTCAACTCTATATACCGTTTCGTATAATTGTATGTCCTCAAAAGAGAAATATAGGTGTCGAAAAGATAATTAAAACAGGTCTGGTTTGTCACTCAATAGACATCGTGACGTGACCAACGTCTTTTGGTAGCATGCCCAGTTGGGATGATCAACTAAAAAAATTGGAAAAACAGGTTATTCACCTGTTTTTTTGTTGGACACTAAAATGTCTTAATACCCCTACAAAAAAAACAAGAGTAGAAATAGCTATGAACAAACTGGGGACCAATTTAGTATTAATTTATATTGTGAATTGAACTTCCACTAAAAACCTTTTAAGTGGGGGTAAAATTTTCGGGAAAAAGTTTTTTTCTAAACATAAGGAGTAGATGTTAGAGTTTTCAGCCCTTTAGCTCCATTACTGACGTCTGTACGCGTGATACATACATACATGCATACATGCATACCTACCCAGCCAGACCAACCAAAAAAAAACTGAAGAAACCAGTTTCTGTTGACAGTTTCAATGGCAGTTTTTGTTTACGGTTACTAACTTAGCTGTACGTTTATGATGAGAATCAGAAGTAAATATCACTTAGACGTCGTTGTTTAGATTTAACGCCTAAAAGTAAATATTCCTTGAAATGTGAGAAATACGACACATTCTTCGCATAAATTCACGATGAAAAAACGTCAAAGAACTGTGCCAAAAAGAAAGGAACCCAATTTTAAACTGTATCTTAGTGCTGACTGACTGGAGAGCATTGGGTACTAACAAGGGGTTTGTTTTACTTACTTATAATGGAGTGTTTATGTTGCGTTGAGGGAGACTTTTTAAAAAATGTTATTCTTTCTTCTATAGCAGTGGTTTTTACCCTTTTTTTGCTCTGTGTCCACCCTTGACAGCTCGACAAACCATTGCTATAATGAAACAAATCTGGCTTTGGAAAGGTTTGATCGAGCAGGCACTCTGCCCTTTATGTGAGCAAGTTGAGTTTTCACGTAAATCTACAACCTATTTGTAATAACTTTTCCAAAGCTCATCCAACATTGTTCTGAAGAAAGCTAGATACTCGTTTCAGGGGAAATTTTACTCTAGATTTGATATTGCATAATGCACGCCTAAGCTGCAAAAGTGTATTTTACTAAACTTCCCATATACACTTACTTTGTTCCCAGCTAATGTTTCTCCCATAAGTAAAACAAAGATTTTCTGATTTGTAAACATATGATAAGGCTTTTGTGTTGAAAATGAGTGAAATTACGAAGGTCAGGCACAAGTTATTTACATACAAAAACAAATCAATTTTTACATACTTGCTTTGGGATGTATTTGATTAGTGTATTCATATTGTAATTTTAAGATGGTGTTTCGAATCCGCTCAGGAACTTTTTTTTTTCTTTTAGCAATAGTAGTTATAGTGGATGAGATCGTGTGTGTATATTGATATCAAAGGATACAGGACAGGTAACAATCATAATAAGTACCTACACAATGTGTTCATATAATTGTAAAAACTACAGAACAACAATATTCTAACTTAAAATAGACGAAAAATATTAGTACATTGGCCAAAATGCACAATTTTATTTTACAATTTTCAGATATATGTCTCTATAGATAGCTATTTTGTACCTGAGTTTACAATTGTTTTGATACATTGTGTATGTAAACCTTTTTTTTTAGTGGTAATGTAATGCTAACAGATGCAAATAGAAATTACCTTAATCTTCATGTTTAAATTTCCCAAGAACTGCGTACCTACACAGCTTCAAATTCGACTCATCACTGTCTCGAGTCCTGACTGATATATCTGCCGTATGCCAACTCCGGACAACAGCCAGTTGTTGGGGAATCAAGGTGTATGCACACACGCACACAGAGATTTCTACAATTGTAGTGAGATTTGACATCGATCACTACCTGCGTCTTTTTTTAAGATTCGGTTTAGCCAGAAAATTCATGCTGAATTAAAAATGTGAATAGTTTTGTACTTTTCTCTTGTGTTAAATTGTCGTAAAGGAAATAAATCAGGGGAGAGAGAACTAATAGAGAGAAATATAACATTCAGTTTAATTTCTTAAGTTACAAATAAAAATAATGTATTTGAATGAAACAGACGTTAGAGTACCTTTCCCAAACACACACATACACACACACACACACACACACACACACACACAGAAAATGAATATAACATTCACTTAATTTCTTCAGTTACAAATAAAGACTACGTACTTGCAAAAAGAGATCTGTCTTTGCTCGAGATTATTTTACATGACAATCATGACCAGTTGATCCAAACACCATAAATTCTTACTCCTTTCAAATGACATTGGACCTTTAAGAAAGATTTTTATATTATCTTCATGGGATTGCCTGGGCGACCTGATTCAGACTTTGTGAAATCCTTGTTTACAGTTCTCTGTCTAATAAGAAAAAAAGATTTTTAAAAGTCACACTCATCTTTTGGTTCTGGATTTTTCCTGCTGGGAAATAAGGAGATGGTGAATGCATGGATGTGTGTATGTCTCTGCTACTACTGCTACTAATTCATTTGAAGAAAACCTCAAAACTACGTTGTCATTTCACAAAGAGAAGCTTTTTTCCCAAAAATTTTAAAAAAAGTATTTTTAAGAGGTGTCTGCAAGATGCAAATTTACAAAGCTCTAGGTCAAATGGTGTATCTTGACACAAGATTAAAACTATGAAAGAAAACTCCTATAGAATAAAAAAGGATATTTTCAAAAAAATAGGGGAAAAAATTTTTTTAGAAAATATCTAATGGAGTGATGATGCAGATTTTCACGCTCCAAGGCCAAGTGTTGTGTCTGGGAGTGCCGGCGTGAGATTGAATTAGTAAAGAAATATTCTGTGAAAAATGTTGTTTTTTTTTAGTATCCAAATTCGACTAAAAGATATCTCCAGCAGCGCTTATGTAGCAAAAACAGCAACATGAAAATGGAAGTACACCTTTACACTTTGCTTGTTGTTCGGTTGGGTCAGTTTTCGTGGCTACGGGGATTCAATAGTATAATTAGGGATTTAGAATATTGTATAATGTGTGATTTTTCGCTTGAATTCTTCTTCTGAGGATTTCATGGACATTCGTGGCCTTTTGGCGAGCCTATAGCAGGGTAAGCTCAACCTTCAAGAAACAGAAAATTCCGCTAGTGCTAAAAACGAAGGGTATACAACCAATGCATCCTCCTCGTAGTCACCTATGGAACTGGAGAATGGAATCTAACCTACAGACTGACCCCTGAACCGAGAACAATGAAACGTGTACAAGAGAGAATCATGCTCCACATGACATTGAGAGAACACAAGACAGCAAAGTATATCCGAGGAAAAACAGGAGTCATAGAATCAGTAAGAAAACTCAAATCGCAATGGACTGGTCATGTTGCAAGAATGTCAAATAACCGCTGGGCATCACAACTCACCACATAGATCCTGAGAGATCACATGCGATACCGTGGCCGATCAAAAATAAGACGGCGAGACGAACTAAATACGTTCAGAGAGTACTGGCCTCGTGACGCCCAAGATAGAGAGGTCTGGCGAATCTTGGTGAAGGTCAACGTCCAACGACAGATGCTAAAGGCATGATGATGATGAGAAAATAACCAGTTATTGATCAGGATGCTTTACCGAATGGCCCCCTTGAGAAGTGCGTGATCCACTTTCAGATTCATCGTTCTAGAGGGCCAAATATAGTTATTTACTAATCTTACCTTAGTTTGGCGCAAGGTCAGAAATATTGAGCGCACTGTTAGGATCAAATTCACAACTGAGTATTGATGATCGACGAGACCAGGATGCTGACCTTTACACAACAATGAATCAATATCAAGGGGAGTTTTCAGCTTTAATACTGCACGCGATCTTCGAGACCATCACGTGTGGTCTTCTACAGCCTTGTCGAGACAATTTTTTGGAATTCTTTCCCAAAAATTAAATATTCACAGCAACAGCAATCGTAAATGGAAAATAGTCACGAATTCAATGTTTCATAAATTAAGACTTCCCTGTGAGCCCAAATAACAAATATGCAGTCGGGAGAGCAATTAAAATTGCGGGCTTCCACTTTAAAACCTAATATCTCAATGCTTTTTTTCCTCCAAAAAGCAAACTCAAAACCTCACTTGAAATTCAGTAACGTTTTTGATTCCAAAGAAATTAAATTAGGAAAGTGTTCACCAACCGAGTATTTTAAACACCAGATTTTGCTGAGAATGTATTGGAGAATTTTTAAGTGCAGTCTTATTAGAAGACAATAGCTTTCCGTGCAGTCTCCAAACAGGAAGAAATTCCCCATCCCAGGTCTAGATGGTCAATTAAAAGTGGACTTCCGTGCATTGCTCACTTGGACATCTGCTGCACATTTGTGAGATAGTCAAGTCTTTGTAGTTAAAACCTAGCATCAATCATGTTTTAAATCAAGGCAGCTGAAAAATAGAGAAATAAGGCATATTTTTCTTTTTCACGAACTTCTCCTGAACTTGTCTAGATCGTTACATCTTTTTTTAGCCGGCAAAAATTTCTGCACATGATTTCTAAAGGGTTGATATCTAGTGAATGTGTGACATTCTTGCTACATGGCCCGCCCATTACCATTTGAGTTTTGTAATGTTTGTTTTTTTTTAATGATATCTATGACATCTGTTTGTTCTCTAACATAATGAGTTGTCTTGTGACCTCACCATGTAACGTAGGGTATGATCCTTTCCTGTGCACATTGCATGGAACTTTGATAGACCAAGGGTACTTGCATTAGATTTATGCTTTGGGAGCGTGGTCCCTTCAATGGGTGCATATTATACTTTCACAAACACCGTCAAAGAAATGTTCCAGAAAGCGTGTTTTATTTTCAGATCTCGTCGCGGTGAAACATAAAAACGAATCTGCAAAAAGGGAGAACACTGGAGAGATTTAAACTGGTTCTATATCAAGAACAAGGAGTTTGATTATGAAACTAATCCATGTTTAATTTCATCTCTAATTCGATGATGTACTCAAATGGAACGGTACTGACATATCCCTGCATTAAAATAGTACATTTTCCATAATGCACTTTAATTGGAGTAAAGTTAGACCCTTTTCTGCCTCTAGCCTTGTAGCCAGCGAAGGTTACCTATTATCCACTCCAACTTGCTATTCTAACATCTCTCAAGATTTCTCTCTCTCTCTAAAATGCCTATCATATCTATCTATAACTAGATTCTCGAGTTGATGTATACACTAACACGCATATATCTGAGTGTCACTTATAGCATACACCGAGATCAAACTACGGCCAGGACAGTTTGCCGTCCCTTCACAGTAATGCCTTCAGTAAAGACATGAATCCATCTCTTCCCCAGGTCATGGGTAAAACAGTGCAGAGTGACGTGAGTGACGCCACTTCTGGCGTTTGTCGCACTCAGGACTATTTCACACATCCAACACGCCAAGTAAGCTGAGTAACCCCTTAAATCTATTTATCTCATTTTTTTTATGAATACACTTTACAGTTGTGCGTTTGTAAGTACGGGTTGTCCGTAAGTGAAAGGTATACAACCAATGCATCATCCCGACGGTCACCTATGGAGCTGAAACATCGACACTAACCAAATGATTGATCCTCAAACTGAAAACCATGCAACGTTCCAACGAGGGAATCATGCTCAATATCGCACGGAGAGATCAGAAAACAGCAAAATATATTTGAGAGGAGACCGGAATCTGATCTACCACAGAAACCATTAGAAAAATTGAATAGCCATGGGCTTGACATATTGCAAGAATGTCAGACAACCACAAGACATCACAACTCACAACTTGGATCCCCAGAGATCACATACAAAAAAGTGGCCGACAGAAAGTAAGATGGCGTGATTAGCTAAACTAATCCCGAAAGTACTAGCTCTGCTATGCCTATGATAAAGAGGTTTGGCGAATTCGGGGGAAGGTCTTGGTTTGACGACGGACGCTGGAGGACTGCTGATGATGTTTAGCCATTCTTACCGGAAACTTGCTGTAATGAATATCCAAAGCTCCCTAAGTCTGGCAAGGGTGTCAACTGTCTTACAACTAAATTTCGATGCCTGATAACACCTATCCCAATATTGCAAATGCGATGCAGAAAACAGCCATGGAACTGGGACCGGAAGTTCTTCCGCATGCAGTACATTCTCCAGTTCTGCTACCTTCAGACAATTGTTTGTTACATTTGGTGCAACACTCAGTAGCAATTTTTATTCCTGTTGCCTACTGTCATTACCTGCCACTTCCTGATACTACTAGTTCTCAAACACAACCCCCCTCTCTCTCCCTACCATCTGCCATTCCTTACTATTTCACCAAGTTCTCAATGGAGAACTAGTTGTATGAATATGTAGCAGTGATAGTTTTTTGTTTTTTGGGGTTTTTTTTAAAATATTTCATTAATGTGTGACACATGGGAGAGACAGGTAAAATGGAAGAAAGAGTTTGAGAACTCCTGCCGTACATGGTGATGAATATGTTGACCCCTAATTGCCATGGTGTGATAATTAAGCCTTTGACCAATATTTGCAAAGTCGGTTTCCTCTCCGTCCCTCGAAAAGTAAGAGAGAACCAGTTTCATCAAACAGCCAAGCTCACAGGGTCTATATGAACTGATATCAATATTTCATAAGCTTATCTTAGTCTTACACAAGGCCGTAAGTATGATACGCCCAGTAAGGATTGAACTCTCTATACTGTACCGTAATGACCTTCTACGGTAGTTCACTAACCATTGTGTGGAATCAAACAAATCGTTTTAAATGTGTAATTTGAAGAGAAAGGGAATTGGGCAAGGGAGTTTACCGTTGATTTTGTTGCATGGCAATGACAGTCCTTATGTTGCAAATGCGGTTCAGCAAACTATCACTTGTTCCACTCGCTGCAACATTCTCTGTCTGAAGACAACCTGATGATATAAGAACAATTTCCTGTCGAATGTATAAAATACGGGATTGTTCTTTTATGAACAAATATAAAGCTAAAAAGTCGTGCAAAGCCATAAAGAGCAAGGGGAACAATAACAACAACAACAACAATAATATATCAAGATTTAAATGGGGAAAGAAGGCAGGACATGAAACCAGATGCTGCAGAGGCCAAGAACTCTTGGAATAGCATATGGGGGCACTCAAAAAGACATAATGTAACACCGCAATGGTTGGGAAACATGAGAAGAGAACTAGAAGATATAGACAAGGGGGAACCAATATTACTGAATTAAACCACATTGAAACATACTCTTAGGAAAGTAGCCAACTGGAAAGCACCGGGTCCCGACGGGATCCATGGGTATTGGTTCAAAAAATTCACCACGTTACACGGCAGACTCACTCACCTACTCCAAAATTGTCTAAACGAAGGCAAGGCACCAGAATGGATGACTAAAGGCAGAACCACCCTCATCCAAAAAGACCCAGAAAAGGGGAACATAGCAAGCAACTATAGACCAATCACGTGCTAACCACTTATGTGGAAAATCCTGACCGGGCAAATAGCAGAGAGAATATACATGTCAATGGATAGAAGAGCGCGAGAGATAGTGCAACAAGCAATAAAGTAGAAAACAATGAAACAGTACAGCAAACAAGAAAAGAAAGATGGGAAGGGAAAAAATTGTACGGCGAGTTTAAAAGACGGATACAAGATGTAGCAGACGAGAAATCATGGACGTGGTTACGAAAAGGGAACCTTAAGAGAGAAACAGAATCGCTCATCATGGTAGCCCAAAACAAAAGCATAAGGACAAACTAGTTAAAAACAAAAATCGACGGAACACAGACAAACAGCAAATGCCGCATGTGCGGTGAAAGAGATGAGACAGTAAACCACATAACTAGTGAATGTAGTCAACTCGCCCAGAAGGAGTATAAGCACAGACACGATAGAGTAGCAACGATGATACACTGGGAACTAAGCAAACAAATGGGATTCAACCATGTGGAAAAGTGGTATCAGCACAAGCCAGAGGCAGTTTTGGAGAATGACAACCACAAACTACTCTGGGACTTTGACATCCAAACTGACCACCTCATCCAGGCAAGAAGACCGAAGAAGAGGAAGACCTGCCAAATAGTAGACGTGGCTGTACCTGCAGACCATTGAGTAAAGAAGAAGGAGAGTGAAAAACGGGAAAAATACCAGGACCTAGCAAGAGAATTGAGGAACATGAAAGCCAGGGTAGTGCCGGTCATAGTGGGCGCACTGGGAACTGTCCCCAAAACACTGAGGGTGAGACTGAAGAGATCGGGACAAAGGGAAGGATTGAGACGGTAGGGACCACGGCACTGTTGGAAACTGCACGGATACATAGGAAAGTGCTGGAAATATGAGGACTGCAACGTTAACTGTCAACAGTGACCCAACCGAGGAAGGGAAATGAAAGCGGAAATGCTAATTGCAGCACTGACATAATAGACAAAAGAGAGAAGAGATGTTAGCTGAAGACCTGGGGAGACTTACTGTCACTCAGCCTTCAGCGATGACCACTGAGAAACCGGTGTGAAACTGTAAATTGCAGAATTACTGCGACCAATGAGTACTAGAAGAGAGGGGCTGGAGACTTGAGGAGACTTGCTGTCACTCAGACTCCAGCGGTTACCACCAGGCAACTGGTGTGAGATTGCAAATAATAATAATAATAATAATAATAATAATAATAATAATAATAATAATAATAATAATAATAATAATAATAATAATAATAATAATGAATTAATATAAATAGAATGCTCTATCAAAACATGCTGGATACTTTTGCATCAACACAATGTAGGTATAAATGTTTGTTAAAATTTTATAGTTCACATGTTCATAAATTGTCCATTTTTTTGTAACCGATTATTTTGTCAACTAGATATTTTTTGTTATTGAAGAATCCTTGTTTATTTCCGTATGAATATTTGTAATTTACAATGGGTGATTTTCCCTTACAACAGTCGCTGAATTTCATATAATTATACATAGACATATACACACACACACACACACAAACACTGTTCTTCTTGCTATGTGGCCTGACCATCATTATTTTTTGCTCAATTGTACAAAATCCTTCACCATTGTCCTCCATCGGATCAATCGATTTTTTCCTTCTTTTTTATTAATTCCTAACATTGCTCTTTCCATTACCCTCCGTGTGGTTTTGAGTTGGTTTTAGAATTGATTCGTCAGTTTCTAGGTTTGTACTCGTGTCTTATAGCTGATGGTAGGCATTGATTATATATTTCACGTTTTAAGCATATTGGCAATTGATTTTTCAAGATGCCTTCATTTATACCAAATACTTTCAAGCCAATCGCTAAAAGACATCTAATTTCATCACCGTGGCATTTCTCTATTTCTATCAACTGACTGGGGTAAATGTATTCCTTGGGGTCATGCAAATCTTCACCCTTTGTTATTGTGGTCTTTTTCTCTTTTTTTTTTAATTATTGAACATTACTTTTGTCTTTATTTTGTCCATCCGTAATCCTATTTTTTTTTAATTTAGATCACTCAACATATTTTTGTAGACCCTCTGCAGTTTCTGATACTCATGCAATATCAACCTCGTACCTTAAATGGATAAAATATTCCCGTCTATGTTTACACACATTTTTCCCAGTCTATTTTCCGAAGGTGCGTTCCAGGATTGCTGTGTTTGTCGAATCTATTGTTGAGTGGGGAAGAACCGGAGATTACCTATTCACTTATGTGTATACGTATATAAGAGAGACCTTTGATACGAAAATTTTCATTTTCATTACGGTTCTTTTCCCCCTTCCTATTTTTTTTTATTTTGTTTATTTACATGTTAGATAAAAATGTTTGACGGGTAAAAGACACTCAATTTGATACATGGGAGCAGTCAACTGTGTCGGCAGCGTTCGTCCCCGGTGGCCCCAAGACGAACGATTGTTTAATATGTACGCCATATGTTTATTCACGCTGGTCTGTGGGGAAGGGGTTATCGAATGGAAGGAGGGGAAGGATGAAGAGGAAGAAGAAGGAGAAAAGGAGAGAGAGAAAGAGAAGGAAATAACGAAGAAGGAGAGAGAAAAAGGTGAAAACAAAAGAATTGGTTGTGTCAAGAAAACAACTTCAACTATGAAACAGAATTGAAGACTTGATTTGCATAAATGGATGGAATATAAGATAATGAGAATGCTCATGAATATTCATGATTACCAACATGCGCCTATTCTCACATCAACATGAACAGGAAAATGGCTGTGAAAAAGGTATTTGTAGCTAAAAACACATATTACATTAAAAGACAAGAAAATATGACTGAATTCATATCATTCGCAGAGGATTGTGTAACATATCATATAAACTTGGCATCATAGTCAAAAGTCCAAGTCACGTGGAAAAGATCACATAAAAGGATGAATATGGTCAGAATAAAATTTTATTTATGACATCAATGGCGTTTTCCACGGAAAAACATCTAAAATAGAGAGAAAAAACATCTGGAAATATCTAGATTCTTCAGAATCTAGATGTTTTTAATAAACCCGTCAAGATAATGACCAAAAAAGCTTTTTTTTCCAAAGGGAAAATGCATTTTCAATAGGGTTCCACAGGAGTACAGATGACAACTATCTAGTCGACAGACATATCGGTAGGACCAGGAACGTTGGAACACGCACACAAACATAGGCACTAATAAATCAGAAAAAGAATAAAACCTTTCACCATTTTTATTCGAAACTTTTGTTCAACTATTTTGTGCAGTCTGTGCACATTATTATATGTATATATATATATATATATATATGTATATATATATATATATATATATATATATATATATATATATATATATATATATATATATATACGCACTCATGCACGCACGCAGGCACACACACACACTCACACACACACACACACGTATATATATATATATATATATATATATATATATATATATATATATATATATATATATATATATATATATATACGCACTCATGCACGCACGCACGCACACACACACACTCACACACACACACACACGTATATATATATATATATATATATATATATATATATATATATATATATATAAAGACACACAGAGAAATAGAAATACTCCAGTATTCCACAATATAGATCCAATAAATTTAAGGGATTACCAAAAAGTGCAGAAAAGCCACACTTGTTGAGGCTTATTCAAAATTTGATACATGTTCTCTCTTGTTAATCACGTTAAAACCAGTTCGAGGAATCATTTTTGTGAGCTGATTAATGCAACTCTGAATACAAACCAATTTTTTCAAAAGATCCAATATGGCTTCACTTTACTTTTTACATTCGCACATATTCACACACATACATATTACGACTATATATACTACACAATCCACACATACTACAACTCACCCCCATACACATATATATATACTACACTATGCACAAACATGCACATACATGCACTTATACATGTATATATAGGTATTCATTTATCGCTATAAAAACGGCGAATATTTGTTTGCTTGTATTCGGGCGAATACAAGTCATAGACTTCCATACAGCTGCAACCTAGCGCCTGCAAAATTATGTTCAAATGTAACTCGACCAAAGATTAAGATAGGCAATGTGGCCCTCATTTCCGATGTCCGTACAAGTCAATTCTAGGTCAGGGCTTCTTTCTAAAGATTCATCCATTTTTAGAAAAAAAAAATCAGAGGAAGTACAAACGGCAGACCAGCGGAAGTTCCAATTCCGAACGAAAAAAAATTTTTCTTTGGGGGGGGGGGGTCCATTTACAATGTTGCTTCAATGCTGAACCGGAACCTTACTTTCCGTTCATCGTAAGAGAACTGTGGATGTGAATTTTACTTTATATTAGTGCTTATGCAAGTAAATCAGCATTTTTATTTTGTACCAAGGCTAGTAATTATCGATATCCCTCGTAATTCTTTGATTTCTGTTATTTTGATTCATCACGTTTTATTCCTTCCATCTCTGTGGCCTATCTATAAAATTCTCCCCCCCTCTCTCTCTCTCTCTCTCTCTCTCTCTATCTCTCTCTCTATCTCTCTCTCTCTCTCTCTCTCTCTCTCTCTATATATATATATATATATATATATATATATATATATATATATATGCATATATATATATATATATATATATATATGCATATATATATATATATATGCATATAAATATGTATGTATCTGGTATCTCACACGCATGCACACATACCACACATAGGAACACAGATCTGGACGTGTGAAAATCAACTGAACCTTGGCAAAACCCTTCTTAACGTATACCAATAGGTTGAACATTCTCCGGCAGAACGTAACTCTACTCACTTTGCAAATATCAAGAGTGGGGCGCGCCATATTTGGGGAAGTCTACAGCATCAGGGTAACGTAACAGTGTCGTAAGTGAGTTAAGTGACTTTCTACACACAATGAAAACATTTCAAGACATTCAAGAACCCTGCAAAGGCCATCGAAGTCGTAGGGAGCCTAAGATGTTAACTTTCCCGGATATCAAGTCTGCGAGGCGCTCGCTCATTTAATTGCTATGGGTGGGGCCAGATAGAAGAACAATTGGTAAAAGAAAGGGAGCAATCTGCTCGTTAGAACAGGTTTTCATACACTGAGCTTATCTTGGATTTTAGAAGAATAAGATAAAAAGGTCAACCGGACTACGGCCTTGGAGCCGAGATAGAAAGCGATGAAGATCAAGTAGTAAGAAAATTGTTAGCAGAAAAATGATTGCTAACAGGTCTGGTGAGTCACTCAATAGAAACTGTCACGTTATCTACGTATTTTGGTGACATGTCATGTTGGAAGTGAACAATTAAAAACTTGGAAAAGGGATAAAGTATGAATAAGTCATTTCTCTTGCCATTTATTGAGTAGTCTCACAAAAAGAGTCTGAGTTTAAAAAACGAGAAAAACTGACGTGGACGAAAGCAAAGGGATCCCTTCAGCATAAACTTTAATTACAAACTGAGCCCCCAACTTGAAAAATATTTCCTTGGTGGGACAATTAAAAAAAAAATAAAAATTTTTCTTTCTACATATAATTAGGAATAAATGTTGAAAATTTCAGAGCTCCAGCTCCAATGATGCAGCGTGATATATGCATGGGGAAGGGAACCAGCCAGACGTTTTAGTGACAGTTTTGTTTGACAGCTTCTGATTACTTTGTGTAGTTCTGATATTGAGTGCCTCGTTCCAGTCTAGCAGACTGTACCATGAGTTCGATCCTTACCGGATACGCAGCGATTGTGACTATGTGCTGGACTAAGCTACGCTTAATGATTACATCCGGGTAAGTCACCAGCTTGTTAGACCTGGGGTCGGGAAACATATCTGGGTGGGGGGTCGGACTAGAAGTATTTTTGTTGTTGTTGTTGTTGTTGTTTTTAGCAATAAAAACATTGATTGGTTTTTAAAGTCACTGAAAAATGAGATGCCTGCTTTATTTTTCTTATATTAAATTCTATTGTTCGTTAAGTCGGTTAGAAAAAAAACAAAGAATTCTATTCAACTTCATTTAATCAATAGAGTCGATGCGCTGGATTGATGAGGCAGCGGGCCAAATTCCATCCGCAGGCCGTAGTTTGCCGTCCCCTGTGCTAAACTATTGAATCATTACTACAATAGAACAGTGTGGCCAATTTAGATATTTCGGTTTATTTTTGGATTTTTTTTCGAACTTGAGACAATATTTACATTTTTAAAGTTCTTTTCCCCTATTTTTTCATAGTCTAGGGTTGCCAACTGAGATGTTCTTTCGAATCTGAAAGAGACTTCAAGTATCAGAAGATGGAAATATAAAATGGCAACCCTACCATGAAGTGTGTTCGATCCTGACTGACTACCACATGTGATTATATTTAAGACTTAGCTGTACTTGGTAAAAACATGTGGACTTCACCCCCTCAGCGATGGTTAGCGAGCTAATCTATTAGAATATAACTGTTATTAGAATACTGAGGCTGTCCCCGTTCCAAAGTTGCATGTTTGGAAGGGGTCGGACTTTATGGAGTGTGGAGCCATCTGAAATAACAGTCATGTAAAATAATTTTCTGTCCGTCATACGAAACTCCTTTTTCCAAGTACTTCGCTTACTTCTTTTCAGTGTTGCCAATTCAAATATTTTATAACAGAATTTGGTTGATTCTGAAGAGTGGAAGTCAAGAGAAATGATTCAAGTAAGCTGTGAAGAGAGATAATTTATTTCCAATTTTCTATTTGCTTAGATTGGATTTCTCAAGAACCACTGATCCAAACAACTTCAAACTCAACACTGTGATGTCTTGTGTCCTGACTAATATAGCGCACGAATGTCAGTGGGCTGTGAACAGTTGATGAGTAATCATGGTGTTCGAACACATGTGCAGACGGATTCATTCAATTATATTCATATGGTAGTTATATAACAGTTAGATTACATACCGTATTTTCCGGCACACTTGAATTTTCCAGACATATTCCCGAAAAAAAATCACTCCTCTTTTTCCTCTGATCTTCACAACTTCCTACACTATCGGGTTATTCTAATTCTCTTATCTATTCAAATCTATATTAACCCCAGCAAGTGGCTGAGTGTTGCATTGCACAGTAACGTCAGTAAACAACTGATAAAGAGTCTGCCTCCTGAGACAGAGAGAGAAAAGCTCGTTTTATATTCCGTAAAAAAATGGTAATTCCTCTTTGCGTGTGAAAAAAAGTCTTTCGGCAAATATGTAGTTATTTTTTCATTAATTCTTTTTTGTGAGTAGAAGTAAGTTTTCCTGCAAATACATTTTTGCTATTTATCTGTTAGTTAATGAAAAAAAACAAAACGAGAGATCTTCATAATCTCTTATCTCGGTCATCTGTCGTCTGCTTTCTGCAAGTTATTCAAATAAAAAGCGAAAACGAAGAGAGCTTTAGTCTGCTTAATTGATGTGGGTACTGAAAAGGATAGACAAGATGACAATCAGCTCCCAAACCGCTTTTTATAAATAGGTTATTTCCTAAAACTAATTCCTTATGAAGGTTATTATTATGATTATTTTTGTTAAATGCACGAAATACAATGAATTCACTTATACAATAATTTAGTAAGTTACTTCAAAAGTCAAACTAAAAGTGGCCAGTTAAATGGAAACAATTCATTGATGAAAATGGAATTGATAGCGATCAGAAAATGAAAAATGAATAAAACAAATTCGAATGGATTAGATTTCACACAAATAAGTGAATATCTTTTCAAAAAAGGACTCGCTTCATTCCAAATATCTTTTAGCTCTAATAAAGAAGAGAATATTTTCGCATATTCTGAAAATTTTCTTTTATTCTTCCTCGCGAGAAAAAAAAGTCTTCTTACAAATGCGTATATTTTGCTTTTTCATCATATCTTTCTTCGCAATAATAAAACAGTCTGTCAACAAATGCATTTCTCAAATGGCCAAGCGCGTTTAGTACTTTGTGTTGGATGCTGGAAAGTTGAATTTTTACACCAATCAACGACATTAATTTTGTAAATAACTTTTGTAAAACTCAACCAGTTTTAATGAAACGTATATCATCTTGTACAGACGTCCATTGATAGTAAAGAATTTAATTACACTGACTCATGAAAATTTCTCTTGAAAAAGTGAGATAAATATGTTTAAGGTTTCTGCTTACTTCAGATTTGAATTAACTGAATGCATGCCTTAACCGTTGAAGTGAATTTCACCAAAACATTCCATATGATTTGAACCTGCAAATATTATTTTCCAGGAAAACAAAGTTTCCAAACGGAAAACAAATACCTAGAGTTTTAGTTTCGGAAATATGAAGGTTTCCGAAAGTCGGACATTGATTTAGATTCATAAACAGTGTGATGTAAGTGAAAGTGTCCATGACACAATTGGTTGAAGTCTAGTTTTATGATCGAGAGATTGGTGGTTCGAATCTCTACTTTTGAATAATAATAGTTATAATTGAGGACGACACGTGTACATATTAACAATAAAGAAAATAGGACCAGTGGGAAAATGCAATCTTGTGCAATGTGTTAACATAAATGTAAAAACTTAAAAACAACTGAACAAGAAAATCTCAACTTGAAATAGACCAAAATATAAATGTTTAGTTACATACGGGTACATGTCAAAGGAAATAGTAGTCTGTACCATTGCATCAATAGTTCTTTGTCTATCTAATGTTAAAATGCTCCTATTCAGAAGTTGTTATCTTTCCAATTCTTAAAATTACATTAACACGTTGTGCTAGTAGGCATTTTCTCTACTGATTTAAAAAATGTATCACAGTACCTATTTCGTCAGTACATCATTACTGAGAAAGCGGCACTTCTTTTTTATCTCTAAGTCTTGAGCAAGACCGTTAAGTCTGTTTGATTTGCCAACCCTGCTGGTTGTCACGTAAAACTGACTGTGGCTGGAAAAGTCTCTTGTACAGAAGACCCCAACTCAATTTGGCAACTGCCTTTGAGATTTATTCACAGTCATGGAAAAGCCATTTCTCATCGGAAAATGCTGACGTGGTCGGAATGTGAAGGAGGTGATGTGGAATGATACGTTTCTTCCCAGCGTTGACACCAACCACAGATTTTGTAACGCAGAGATGGGGACAGGATCAATGAGAAACCCCTAATACAGTGTCCAGCATGCTGATTGAACTTACTAAGTTGGCAAATTCACTATTCCCAACTTCAGAGTGATGCAATGGAGAGTCATGCCAGACTGACAGAGGTACTGGGTACGCATGGTTGCTCCGTGACTCTGCCGATTCCACGCAGTTGCAAACATGCCCCCTCCCTGGAAACATCTTCCATCATGTCATTGTTCACTTATTCAATTCCAGAATTGGAGAATCACTGTATGATGTTCTCACATAGCCACTTGGCGTCGTCAATACTGGAGTTGACGACCCCACACACCAAACTGACAATGTCCTTAAATGAGGAAGAGTGAAAGATTCGTTGAGCTCAACAGTGAATTCACCATCCAAGGAATCTTTCTGATCCAAGGTCTGGAAAGAATTTCGCAAAACTTTCACCTTGTTACCCTCCAGCAGCCGGCCTGATTCTCATGTTTTCAGTAAGAAGAGGAATCTCAATATTCCTCTTTGAGCTCTTCAAGAACATTCCTACGATATCATTATGGCTACTATGTGACATTAGTAAGAATCAGCCTCCAGTCACCACTGAATACAATCGTGAGGCGACCAAATGGTCTTTTTTTTTTAAATCCCGCAGCGACTGGAATTCATGATCTCTTGCCTCAAGTACGCAGCGATCCATCACTGACACTTCATCCATCATCATGACGTGCCCCACTCAGATGAATGCTGCAGTGCTGTCCTCTTCACTCATGTTGCAAGGGGAGCCGTCAGTGAAAATGAAACGACGTTCAGTCCTACAATGAAACCTGGTCTCTTTAGGCAAAGGGGGTGACCACAATGCCGCTAGCAGCTGTTGCATGGGGCTATTTTGCCTACCCCTGCATAAACTTTGTCGAGAATGTTTTCCCAAAGCCCCATTACAAGATATATAAACTGCGATCATCTTGCTAGGTCACCGTTCCAGCCTCTCTATCACTACCGTGAAAACTATACGCCGCTCGTCATTGAGAGGTTCCTCTGCCTCTGGGACGTTGTTTTCTATCTCGTACTGGATCATTCGAGAAATGTACAGCTGAATATAAACTGGATCGGGTTCAAGGAGGTAAAGGTTTTTTCTCAGCATTTCTCTCAACCTACCCCTTCAACTTGAAGCAGCACTCGACTGATTCTCCTTTCATTTGGCCTAAAGGGTCATCGTGCTGCACAGGTTCGTGCCTTTCCCAGAACTGCAAGTGTGTTCTTTCTGAGAACAAGAAAGAGCATGTTGACAAATTCCTCATACGGCTTGGCTAAATATTT
The DNA here is from genome assembly GCA_963457665.1 of Thysanoteuthis rhombus. Classification (NCBI taxonomy): domain Eukaryota; kingdom Metazoa; phylum Mollusca; class Cephalopoda; order Oegopsida; family Thysanoteuthidae; genus Thysanoteuthis; species Thysanoteuthis major. The sequence continues at coordinate 73,439,983 of OY735203.1, read as the reverse complement.
AACCGCAGATCCAAACAACATCAATGTTGACACTGCATTGCATTGTTTGCTAACGTATATATCCTGCGAATATCAATATCGCACAATGGCCTGTTATTCCGTAATCTCGATGCACACACATATAGTATACATATTGAATGTGAAAAAATTAATAATAATTTCGCCTGGTCGTTAAACAATACACCCCTTGTTTAATTATAGTCATGGAAACAAAAAACAATTGTTTTTGGTGGGTAAAAAGCCATTTTGTATTGCCCAACATTATAACTATAATGATTTTAAGTATAAAAAAAGTCCATTAATAAAAATTGAAGGTAGATTAGGTGTAATTTTTAAGTAAATATGTGGCACTAATTACTATCAAATGTTCAATTCAGTGTTTGATTTACCCCAGACAAACTGAAATAAGATGATAGATATATATATAAAAAAAACTGTCGATTTTTAAGACCAAGTTTTATCTACTTCAGAAGAATTTGAAAGCATGACAAAATTCAAACAAAAATAGTTGTTGTTATGACAGCAATCTTTAGCACTGAGTCTGTTAGCAGGAATAGATACAGATGCTCCGAATTAAATATGGCTTTTATTTAGAGAAAGTAACAATAAAGAATCAGTTCCAGCCTAATTTTTTGTGTCTGTTGATTCTTTAATGACAGGCATCCTAACATTTGAATAGCAAATAAGTAATTTATAGTGATTTATGAGGGTAAATAATAGTTAGATTAAAACAATGGGGTTTGGTCAAGAATCATTTTAGTTTACATAGCACATTTCATTAAAAAAAAAAACTCGTTTATCTACCTTGTACGTAATTTTATATGAACAGTAAAAAAATCCACCAAAATAAATGCAGTGAAGGGTTTATGAAAATTGAATTATGATTTTAACTTGCTTAGTTTCAGTTATGCAAACTTGAAACTTGCGATAACTTTTTAGACTTACTTTAAAATCATGAAGGTTACTTTTAGTTATGTTTTAAGATGGCATTTCCTTTCCCAAGTCACAGACCTCTTTAGAAATCATGGTCTAAAACCACCCAAAAGCTTCCAACTGTTTTTTTTTTTTTTAGTTAAAATGCTATTTCCCGGGTGAAAATTTGCGAGAGAAAGGTTAGGCAAATCTGCATTAATCTAAGAAATATGTACACACATGCACGCACACACATGTATATATGATTATATATATATATGTGTGTGTGTGTATGTGTAAATATATATGTATGACAGTAAAGAAGCGAAATAGTAATATATATATATATATATATATATATATATATATATATATATATATATATATGTATGGATGACACAATAATTAACGCTCCTCAATTCAGGGTTGAGCACTCTTTAAGTGAGATGACTCGTTAATTGTAAGCTTATGCAATGCTCTTCCACAGGAATAGAGCACTCTGGTGGATGGAGAATTTAAGCTAAATAAATATATCGCTTAAATTCAGCCTTACTGACCGTCCAGTTCCGTGACTCAGCCGTAGGATACCGGCATCCGGGTCTGAAGCAAAGGTTTCAATCCTGCCTCGTGGTACTGAATGGTATAATTGATTGTCTATAGTCATACTAAGGAGCTGTGATACAATAAAACAGCTGTTCGTGGATGACACAATATATATATATATATATATATATATATGTATATAATTAAACTAAAAATACTTCTTTGTTCAAAAATGATTTTGATTAAAACTTTTGATAACCAAAGAGGCGCCGTTCCAACGGTAGCTTTAAAAGTAATTTGATTAAAACTAAAAATAACCCACTTTTTATAATTGGTTGAACCAAGATACGAACGTTGGGTGATTTCCCTTCCAAACTTTTAGTAAGCATATATATATATATATATATATATATATATATATATATATATATATATATATATATATATATATATATGTGTGTGTGTGTGTGTGTGTGTGTGTGTGTGTGCGTGCGTGTATGTTAAGAAATTGATATTTGACTATGAACGATTATAAATTGCGTTATATTATATTGCGTTATATTATAGTGAAACTTTCATTTCAAATTATCTCCCGCCATGGTTAATATATCACTTGGTCTAGACAACGTAAATAGAATGAACAATTAAAGAAAATTGGGCCGCTGCAGGAGTCATATCTGCCACCGATGGGTTAGCTGCTTTAACGTAGCATTGCTCTTACCATCGAGCTAAACAGCAACTTATATTGCAATGGCACGATCTCAACCCTGAATTCACAGTCTTTATCTCTTCTATTCGTTTCTTTCAACGCGATAGTTTTGTATTAAAAAGAAATGGATGAATGATCTGACAGAATGATTACAAGT
>OY735203.1:73425162-73432662 GCA_963457665.1 Thysanoteuthis rhombus | reverse complement strand
GCTAGACGGCTGAAATTTTAGATATCAACTCCTTATTTTATCTACTAAAACCCTCTTATTTCTTTTACTTCAACCGAAAAAGGTTTTGCGTGGGGCTCGGTTCTTATGAAAATGTATGCAAAATAAGCACCCCAGTATGTGCCCAGCAGCATACAAGTTTGTGTTTTGAAGATTCAGACTTTTTTAGTGATTATCCACTGAAGGTGAGCGATGTAACCTATTTAATGATCGCCCTTTTTTTGCAATTTTTTTATTGATGACCCCCAACACGGAATGCGGCCAAATGCCGTTGGTCTCACAGCAGTATCTATTTAGTGACTAACCGGGCCTGTTTAATTGCATTATTCTATTTTTCTTTCTTTCTTTCTTTCTTTCTTTCTTCTTCTTTCTTCCTGTCATTCTTCTTCTTTTTCCTTCTTTTTTTCATAGTACAATTATTTCTCTTCTTTCTCCTCTCCTTTTGTTCCCATTCTTCTTTCCCCTTTTTCTTCCTTTTTTCTTCTCTTTCTTTCTTTCTTTCTTTCTTTCTTTCTTTCTTTCTTTTGTTCGTTTGCTCTTGTTCTTGTTCATGTTCTTCATCTTTTTTCTTTTTCTTCTTCCAATATTATTATTATTATTATTATTATTATTATTATTATTATTATCATTAGTAGTAGTAGTAGTAGTAGTAGTAGTAGTAGTAGTAGTAGTAGTAGTAGTAATGATGGTGGTAGTTGCATTTCAAGTTTTCACACCAGACGTAACAGGCGAATTTCGCAAGCAATCGCGTGACTCTATGTCCTCTCAATACTCCAGTTCTCTCTCCCAATGTATTTGAGCTGTTTTTAGTAGTGCTGTTGTCCGGATGGCCTTGATTCCTCCTCTCAGTATCGAGAACTGCCCCCTCCTCCTCCTTTTTTGTAAAAACTGCGAGGCTGTCTGGGGTAGCCAAGTCCACAGTTATCCTTCTTTAACAAACACCAATGGGTTCCACTTCTCTTCGCTCTTCGAAACTCTCCGGAATTTTCAGTAAACATTGTAGTCATCATCATCATCATCATCATCATCATCATTTTCATCATCATCCTCTTCAACCCCATACTTTGCATGATTTTCTTCATCATCATCTCCAACGTCATCATCAGCCTTCTGAAGTCCATTGTTGGTCATGGTCCTCCTTCGAATTCAGCCAGTTTTCTAGCTCCTGGGCGTCCCCTGTTCAATAACCTTAAGAACTTGTCCAAATTATCGCAGCATCTTACTTTGTTTTGCCAGCAATAGTTCTGCATATGATCCCGGGGTAATTCCACGTTGTGATATCCAGTGGTAGCAGACAATCTCACAATATGGCCTGCCCATTGCCATTCAAGTTTTCTAATGGTTTCAATAATGTCTCTGACAATTGGTTGCATTCAGATACATTGTAGTGTCTTGCAATCTCACCAGGTGATGTTTCTTCTGTTAGCGTTGCATTAACACTGTAATCGCTCACATCAACATAGCAAGGTGACTGTAAGACTCTGCAACGTTGTTTTTATTCTTCATAATCAACAACATCTCCATCTAGCATGCGTTAGGGAAGTAATTTACCTGGGGATTCGGTATCGTTTTCAAACATATAGGGCTTATCTATTCTAGAGTCAGCATTGTTCTATTATACCACAAATGCTATTTTTGTTCCTGGGTAGTGAGTGTTATTTCCTGAATATATATATATATATATATATATATATATATATATATATATATAGTGTTATTTCCTGAATACTCAGTAAGTCCTCTTGATATATATATATATATATATATATATATATATATATATATATATATATATATATATATCAAGAGGACTTACCGAGTATTCAGGAAATAACACTCACTGCCCAGGAACAAAAAAAGCATTTGTGGTATAATAGAACAATGCTGACTCTAGAATACGGGATGTGTTTCTCGGTTGTCTTGTCGAAAGCCGTATCGTCGACTCACTCTCAGCCGACAGCTCTTCTGCAATGCAGCCGAATCTTTTCGACGAAGTGATGTTTCATTGACTTGGCTTTTCGCCGACTGCCGCCGTTTCGCTGAATACTTTTCGGGTCCATTTAGTGATTAAAATGAAGAAAAAATAAAAATCTGTAAAAAAATTTTTTTTAAATTACTTCACATTCTAAAAAAAAATTGGAAAATGGGATGATAAAACATATTTTGTATCATAAAATGATTTTTGTGAATGATCAAAGAAATGGTCAATCAGCGAACATCGACACACTATTTTAAACAAATAAGCAAAATTCAAAAAGAATACTTATTGAGTTCTTTTTTGCTTTTGCTAGAATGAAAAGAAGCCAAAATCCCAGACAAAAGAAACGAAAAACAAATTTACAATAATTAAGTAGAATATTTTTTTTCATTTACTTTCTTTCATTTTCAGAAACATTCAATTCAACACGCATACACAGTTTGAGAAGTTTGTAGATAACAATATTATATGTGAGTTTTTTCCGAGCTGTCGAAAAACAACTTTTTTATCATTCCAATAATTTATATAAGCATAGATTAATTAAAACTATCCGTGAAGAAGTTTTTTTTTTACATTTTTGTCAATAACAACAAATAATTTCCCCAAAAAGAATGCTTAATAAGAAATCTTTCAAATATGAAGTAAAAATGATTCAAATAAAATTACTTAATTTATTGATTAATTGATTATCAATTCAGAAAAAACTAAAAAAAACACGCTTTTTACGGGAGAGGTGTCTGCAATATTTTAAATTTGAAACATTTGAAAATGTTTTCCATCTGGATTTGAATTATTTAGTTGTATTTTGGGGTGTTAGGTATTGATGCAACAAAATAATCTAAATTTGAATGTAAAACAAGTAAGATTCAATTTTTGAATACTGCAGACACCTCTTGAGTTCTTTTATAAAAAAAAATGATATAGACGAGAAAAATAAAAACTTGCATAAAAATGTTTTATTTGCCAACTTTTCAACTATCATGTATGGATGTTGAATGTTCCCTGATAATAAAAAAATAGGTTAAAAATGACTTTAGAACATCATGATTTCCTATTTAATTTGTCTTGCGTCTATTTTGACTGGAATTTATGATATTGTTCTTCGTAACGAAACCGGGAAAAACTCAAGAACTAATCTTTTTCAATTCTAATCAAAAGAAATAGAGCATCGATGTCTGTTGGATTATTTCTCTGATCATTTGCAAAGATCTATCTGATGTGTTCTCTTATCCTGTTTTTCCAATGTTGTTTTTTAGATGGAAAATAAAATTATTTTACAGAAATTTTATTTTTTTTAATGATGGAGATATGTATATGGGAGAAAGTAAGTTCCACTTCAGCATTATAATTACATTGTAAATTGAATCACCCACTAAAACCCTTAAAGAAATATTTTTCTCAAAGCATTTTGTTTCAAGACATCAAACACGCCAATTGAGTAGGTTAGCCTAATTTCGTAGGGCTGCACCCATTTATGGGTAGATTATATAGCGTGACAGGCAAACACAGAAACGCACAGACATACAAACAACTCCCATTTATATACTTAAGATATAGGATGGCTATTATTTCCTTCAATCTTTGATTTATACGTAATTGTTTACCTTATTGTATGTCATTGAAATGTGAAAAATTTCCCGTTGTACATTGAAAATGGGTAAGCTTCAAACCATCACCGTCCTATTTGCAAAAGCGAAATTCGAAGGGAAATACCTACATTGAACAAACGTAGCCATCAAAGGTGGTGAAAGGTTCTGTCCTTTTTTTTTATATATGCATGTGTTTGTTTATGGGTTTGTGTGTATGTTTATTTATGGGCTGGAGTGTATGTGTATTCCAGCACTCCTGACCCGACTGTTTTGTCTAAATACTTGAAAATTGATATCTGTATCCTACTAAACCCATTGTAAAAATATTTTATTTTCATTTTGGTGAAAAAAAAAGTTTCTTGGCCCTTGTAGCATTTATACAGGTTGAATCAATGGAGCTCAAAATTTAAACATTTATTCCATATTATGTCAAGAGAAAATACGTTCCTTTTTTAAAAAAAAGCCCCCAAAAAAGAACTTTGTCAAGGGGTTCAATTTGCTGTGTGAGTTTATGCTAAACTGATCCCTTAGCGTGTGTCCAGTAATATTCATGCTTGTTTTTTCTATATTGTAGTGACCACTTCCCAACAAAAGATGAAGGAAATTATCCATTGTTCATCCCCTCTTCTATTTTTTCAATTGATCATCCCCAACACAGCATGCAGTCAAATTGTGCGATAGTCGTATGATGGTTTCTATAGAATGACTAACCAGATCTGTTTTCATCTCAATTGATTCTATCTCAACGTATCTCGATGCTTTCCCGGTGCTCCCTTGTTTTATTTCAAATTCAAACATGGGCCATTGGTATTAGTCTTCGATCGATATTATCGTCTTTTTTTTATCCAATGTGTCTCTCAGGCTTCCTCGTATTGGCTAAAATTCTAAAGGGAGACATTCTCATCATTTCTTGACTGATATTCTCATCCTTCTTTACTTTATTGCTCTACGACTGGAACCCTTCAGATGATTGTCACTTTTTTTAGGTACTTTAATCCGGTATAAGGCCATTTGCTCCCGAGATATTTACTTGATTTTGCTTAGTCCAGAAGGATGATACGAATGCTGAGTATACTTTAACTATCGAAGACACTATATTAGTAATCGTCTGCGGGGATAGATTTCTAATCATTGGTCCATGACAGAAACTACAATGGTTTCCTTGAATTAGCGTATCTCACTGCCTTTCCTAAGTGTTCTCATCAACGTGTTATCTTTTTGAATGCACACACACAGTTCATGCCATTAATATTTGAACAAACAGCCGTTTTAATCCCTTAGGTCTAAGAGTTAAAACAGGAATCCTATGCCGGAAAAACCAATTGTGATATCATCATAACAAGGTATGCATTCAGTCATGTTTTGTGGTTTTGAATCCTAAAAATGTTTAGTTCTTTTGGGGTTTTTTTTTACAGAAATTGTTAGATGAAAAAAAAAAGTTTTTGTTTCTATCCTTTTGAAACATTGTTCAGAATTGATCAAAGAGATTAAAAGTTGAACTCTCATTGCTATGTGGAAGTGTTGCCAAACTAGTAAGTTACTTTTGATACCCCAGCTCAAAATCCATAATGGCCCATGCAATCACAAGACCATTCAAACAGATTTCATGTTTATTCAAATACTTATCAGTAATAGTTTTTTGTCAATGATACTTTATCAATAAAGAGAAGTATCACTCATGTTTATTCTTTCGTGATCTTCCTGGTTTTAACTCTCAAAACCGAACGAATAGAAGTAAAATGGCCACTTGTTCAAATAATTATGACATGCACTGTATGTATCTGTGAGTATATTATTTGAAGTGGAAAGATAATATTTTTTAAAAGCAAACAAACAACAATATTTGAATTTTTTACTTGGTCAATTATTATAAAGTTTTTACAAGTATTTCTTTTTTAATAATGTCTGTTGTTTTTCATCGCTAGTCCCAGGTCGTCATTCTTCTGCTGTGAGTTAACAGAGCAGACAAGATAAAGGATAAACCACCGACAAGACTTGAAACCACATCCCCCAATCTTGGAAGCCTGCCTATCCTTGGCAAGATATTGCATCTTATACAACAGATGTAAATCAAAGATGATAGCATAATGGAGGTTGGATAAGCAAAGAATATGGCTATATGGCTAATTACTGTTGATTGGGTCTGGTAGCTTACTATGTGAAAGCAACTGCCACAGAAAGACAGCTTCCAAAAGATGCAAGTTTGAGTATGGGTGGAGGTATATCTTCATAAACACACACACACACATACACACACACACATACACACATACACACACACACACACAGACACACACACACACACACACACACACACACACACATATATATATATATATATATCGTGATCATGGTAACCTCTCCCATGTTTTACTAGCATGCTGCTCTGTCTCGTACCTAAATATTTTGTCTCGCCTTTTCAAACTACGGTGTAAGGATACGAAACATGGAAAGCAACAAAACGTAGTGAAAACTGACTATATATATATATATATATATATATATATATATATATATATATATATATATATATATATATATATATATATATATATATATATATATATGTATATATATATATATATAGAAAGAGATAGAGAGAGAGATAGATAGATAGATAGATAGAGGGGGAGAACATTTTTTAAGTGAAACAGAATGTACAGTCTGTAATGACCCATTGAAAAAATCTTTAGCGTTTTTATAACTGCTCCACTAATGGTATCGAGCATTCTTTTTGAAGTGGATCTGCTCAATATATTATAAGATATAGACATGTTTGTTATATATTTTATTATTGCTATTTTTTGTGATAACTAATGTTTCGTCTGAGATTTGGATGAAACGTTCGCTATCATAACCAATAGAGAATTTGAGATGTACCAATCAGCCCGAAGTATTTTTCTTCTGAATCGTCAACTATCTTCACATCATGGAACCGTATCCATTTTCTCTCACACACACACACACACACACACACACACACACACACACACACACACACACACACACATATATATATATATATATATATATATATATATATATATATATATCTGATAATACGAAGAAAGAGACAAGAGATATGATTACATGAGTTTATCTAATCAAAATCTATTATACACATGGTTCTTCCTTCCAGCAGAGATCTCGTAACTTCTCTTGTAGAACAATGGTTTGCATGTTATATTTGTAACATATTGTTATTAGATCTTTTCTCTGCTAAATGTATGACATTGTTTGCTCACACAGGTTTATCTTTAAATGTTACAAGCCTGGCTGCAGCACGGTCAAACTCCACTCCTCGTATTCCGACTGAAGATGAATATGGTGACTTTTGTATCGTACATAAAATAAACACGTTCATAGATATACAAGGTTTGACAGTTAGGCTAATTTGATCGTGGTTGCAAATCACCGTAGGGAAATGTTGATTTACCTTCGTCAACGAAGTTGGAGAGGTATAAGTATTTGGTCGCGTCTTTTCGTCTGTTTACTCAATATCTCTGGAAATACTTGATGGAATTCAATGACAGTTTCTGAAAAGGTGAGATATGTGACAAGAGAGTGAGGTGTTCAAATGCTTTGGCAGACCTAAGAATTCTTTACTGATCAAGAGATATTTTTTCATTTTTTATACATCTATATACATATATATGCTCATAACTGTCCATACGGTATTTCTGAAACATTTTGATGAATTTCTATGACATTTTTTCTCAGATTTTATATATTAGTTTAATTTAGATTGACGTGATTGGCAAACAGTGAATAGTTTACTTCCCTGAATTAGGTGAGGATTTCTTATTTTATTAGAGGTGGGGTGAGACAATGATACCTCACACTGAAAGAGGACGGTAGTAGCGTCAAATTCTGTAACCGATACAACAGACGACGGGAAGGGAGGTGATTGAATGG
>OY735203.1:73352662-73420162 GCA_963457665.1 Thysanoteuthis rhombus | reverse complement strand
TTAAGCTGTAAATTGGCTCAAGATCAGAGAAAGCCAGGGAGAATACTTTGATGACTACTGATTCGAAGAACCACTCGACCATGGCAAGCTTTCGGTAGAACAACCTTCAAAAACAAGAATTTTGAACGGCATTTTTATTTAATGAAAAGTTGTCTTTTTTTTCATTCTTCTTCTTCATTGCTCTTTTTCTTTCTACATTTTCTTGTTCCTCTCTTTATCCCCCATTTTTCTCGTATTTCAACCTCAGTCGATGATATTACCTTTATGTGCCTCCGTCCTCGTTGGGGCGGATCGTTATCTGTTTTGCAGAGCCCCTCATTGCATGACAATCGATAATGAACGCATTTCTCCTTCCATGGAGCGAGTCAATAACTAGGCTAATAGTTCACGGGATCCATTTAGTTTTAGGGTGGATATCCTTTAAAAAAATCAAATATTCAGCTTTACATGAAAAAAATGAAGGCAAGCGGGCGCTGTTAAACAACAAGAGACATCACGTGACATGGAAACATTAAACAATGGAGCGCGAAGTCGTAAACCCTCAAAACAAAACTAAACACTTCGTACACATACACACATGCACACATACACAAAGAAACAGATGCACACAAACCCACATTTACAAACAAACACAAACACACATGCATACACAACCAAACACACACACACACACACCAATACACGCATACACACAATAGACGAGAAAGGCCATTGTTCAGCAGTGGTCTTACAACGACTAATGATGGTGATATATATATATATATATATATATATTATTATGTAAACAGATTTCCCAGTCATGAGAATAGGTTTTTGTTTCCATAATCACAAGATCAAAACCTATTGCTGGTTGGTGAAGAATGGGTAATGCACGAAATGTTGACATACACCTGGTTTAAAATTTGGTAAATTTCATTACATATATGTGAGGGTTGTTAAAATGCATGCAATGTATATGTGATTTATGATAATCCATAAGCACATCAATAAGTCCATAGCTTGAAGGCATTTATTTTACACCACAAATAGTTATTTTTCAACATTTATATCAGGTCTGATTATAGACAACATGAATAAATAATCATGTCTATGTAAATACAAATTTGTCCAGTGAGGCGCAGGATCAATTCCCATAGGGATGCTTATAATTGGATGAAATGATTTATTGATTATTTTAAAGTAACTTTGCCAAATGATATTACAAACAATGGCCGTAAGATTAGAAAGAATTATTAAATTCTTTAGTAAGATTTTCATGAGGAACGTTTGATTAATGAGTACTAAACACCTTATTGATACAGATTACAGGTATTTGCGACATCCAAATCTCTTCAACATACATAGAATTATATACTACCCAAAAGAGATTTAGATAAATATGGAATTTACTTTTGGTGCAGAATTTCTGTATTTGATTGTATGTTTAACTAAAAACTTTTGAAACAGCTTTGCAAAGAGGTTTAGTTCTACCAACTCTTAGGGCTACCATAAAGCGGGAATCTATTAGATTCCATGCATTTTTTTAAAGTATTCAGTGCATAATTGGTAACTTTTGCATATTTTCATCCGTCTCAAATCCCAACTTTTCATATAATACGACGTTGCATTTGCGGAATAGTTCGGTACCGGCGAAAATAATCCTTCGGAAGTTAGAGGACAGGTTCTGTGTGGGGTGCTTTAGATGGAGATTTGTTGGGACAAGTGCCATGTTAATCTTTGGGAAAGCGTTGGTGTAGTATAACTGATTATAGGTATTCTTTTGTTGTTTAAGGTACAATTCCCCAAAGAGCAAATGAACCAGTAGACGACTTTGTTATTTGGGTTTTGTTTTTTTTTTGCTTTTTGTTTTTGCTTTTTTGTAAAAGAGTAATCTGAAGAGAAGAATTGTTGGAAGTCATCAAATTGGAGGTTTTGAATATTTCATAATAGATAATGAAGTTTTGCTGTTTATTTGGATTAGTCTCCGTTATGAATAATTTGAATTACAGCTTTTTTGTCTGGTTGGAAGTTTATGTAAATTCACTTTGCGTAATATATGCGATATATGCAAAAACATGACGAAATTCCAAATACTACGAGTTTTATACCTTAGAAATATTCAACCAGCCATTAACAAAATATCTTATGAAACGGGGAAGGTTTTTTTTTTCAATCACACGATGACAACAACAAAATACTTAGATACACTCAAACCCAATAACTCACATTGAAAGATCTTTTGAAAATGACTAACGATAGTCGAAAGCGCTCAAAGCGAACTTATCTAAAATTTGGACAGATCCTTCAATCGTATGACAATGCAATTAAAAGAAACTCGTTCGGAAACACGGAAGGATGGGCAGGAAGTTAAACTGACTGAAATTGTCGATTGACTTCAACAAAACATATCTACAAGAAAACTGCTGCGTAATTACACATAGAAACTCTTATTTCAAACGATCTCCTGTTGTTACACCTTTAATATATAACTCGAACTTCACAGCGTAAATAGAATAAACAATTAAAGAAAATAGGACTGATGCAGGAATCGGACCTGAAACCGATAGGGTAGCTGCTTCAGCGTAGCGTTGCTCTAACCATTGAGTTGAACCGTCGCTGGCAATGCAAAAGCCACCAAAACTGCATCCGATACTCATCTTGTTTATTTTCGGTCTCTTAGCATTTTTCAACGCAACAGTCAATTGTTTATTCTACTTAAATTTTCTGTGGTGTATTGACGGGAGATCATTCCAAATTAGAGTTTCTATATGATATAACGAAATTCATAATCGTATATATGTATATATATATGTGTGTGTGTGTGTGTGTGTGTGCGTGTGTAGTACACGTGTGATGTGTACATAAGTTCGATCAAAGGTTACAGAGAAGACATTTTTCCAATTCATCAAAATAAGACTGCAAATAACGAATAAGATCTCCTTCATTTAAATTACTCTGATTGCAAATACATTCAACAACTGATCAATACCTAGTTATTGAAGAATTTTACTGGCACATTGTTTTGTGTGCAAAGTTATCTCAAGACGTAAACTCAATCAAGCAAAATTCTAAAGGTATTTTTTTCAATTACAGTTATCACCCATTAGCAAGGTTTTTTATTAGATGCTAACGTCTTAGTTCGACGAATACCCGAGACCGCTCAACCTGAAAAGTCCATCCACCGACCTAAATTCAATTAAAAGGTGACACCTCACGGCTTTTTCGAGACTACCCCAATGGAGTATGATGGTCACTGACGAAACCCCTGTTTCTGTTGCAGTTCAGCAATCCTTGCAAGTCTCAAGTCAAGTCAAAAACAAAACTTCATATATACAAGCTTTTTATGACCATGCCTTGACAGGATGCAAATTTACTGTAGGGATACCTCCACCTTTATCACACAGCTTAGAATGTACTCAATCAGCTGCTTGGTGCCTATAAAAAATTGTCCCACACTCTCTGCTTAAACAAAGAATCGAACAAAAGGTATCTTTGCGTGTGTGGCAACTGTGTTAATCATTACACTATCCAAGCGGACTAAACTTTATTTACTAACCAGAACGCCAGAACATCAGAACAATATTTGATAAAAAGTAAACAAGATTTCCAAGGGAAATTATGAATCACCACCACCCACGCTGCTTTTTACCTCGTAAATTGAGCAGCGGTTGGAGGTAAAATTGAGTTACTTTGGTGAAAATGCAATCAGTATGGTTCGAATAATACATTTATGTTTGAAAACAAAACAGTCACATGACCTACATTCTTAAGCAGTCTGCCATACTGGAGATGATCGTTTGAAAAGTCAGGAAAAGGGGTGACCAATGAATAAGTTACCGTGATCAGTAAAAATTCTAAATTTTCAAAAGATGCACAAAAAAACCGAGGGACCAATTTAACATAAACTTACATTGTAACCACATTGATTAAAATTATCTCTACACATTTAGGGAGAGTGCGTGTAAAACTGAAAGTTTCTTCTACGAACGATTAAAGCTGGGTGATGTCCAGATACATAGATTTATAGATACATATGTCAGAACACATGGATAACCTAAACTCAACAACAGTGACTAAAGTGGTCTATTGTGGTTAGCGGTTATAATAAAGAGAATGACATTTGAAATATATTGTTATATGAACTAAAGCACACTTACTGAATTTTTTTGTAATTTCTCCATTGTATGAAATTGAGTAACAACAATGTGATTACTTTTATAATTAGCAATATTATTAAGTAAAGTGTTAGTTTGGAAACCTCTAGTTAAATTAGTAATCAATCTTAATGTGTAATAAGAAATTGATAGTATTGTGTAATTAGGAATTAATCAGTTGAGCTCTAACATGAATCAGTTTTGAACCCAAAAAAAGCTTTCCGTTCTTCACAGCCAAATTCCAAATTGCCCCTAATACACTTGAACTGCCCTCTTCCATAATAACTGATTTAGATGTGTAGCTGTGTGAATGTACTTCTCAGTGTATTTGTAAAAATCCTCGTCACGTTAGAAGACGCTAAAACTGAGAGGCTCAGAGACATAGTCACAACTGAACGCACACATGCGCCTGCACCCCGGGAGACTTGGAACATTTTGCCGCAAACCCAAATAGAAAGTAGGAAATGTGTACCATATTCTGACTGACAACACCTCTCCCTCAACCCATCCCTTCCTTCCTCTCTCTCTCTCTCTCTCTCTCTCTCATCACCACTCTATCTCTCTCTTACATACTCACAAACGCACACATGAGCAAACACAAACACACACATGCACACTGAAGCCTTGATAATGGAAACAACATCAGGTCTCAAATCTGCAAGAATCACAACAAGCGTCACCCCCTACCCGCTATATAACCCGGTGGAGTTAGCCTTCCGGCGTCAAGTACCATAGATGGAAGAAGCCAACCAAAAGGTGAAGAACATTAGGTTTCGAATTTCTGTATTCTACTCTTCACGATTTTTGGTCACCATTATTGGCTAGAAGGTATGTATCTAGGTATGTATGTCTATACACCTGTGAAAATGACGGGTTGATTTACGTATGGATCGGCACTGAGGAGCCTAAAGCTATTTCAGCAGGTAATTTACTTTTTATAAATCAAGTATCCTAATTTTCAGTTTTTTCAAGTCTCAACTAATCTCAAGCTGTTTTAAAAAGTGATCAAAAGCGAAAGTTCATGTAAAACGTCTAATAAACATTAAACATTAAACTTATCCTACTGATAGTCACCTATGAATACATGAAACACAACCAAAAAATTAACACTCAAACTGAGAATCATGCAACGTACACACGAGAGAATCATGCTCAAATTCACACAGTGAGACCAAAAGACAGTAAAGTATACTGGAAAAAACAGGATTCCGATATATCATAGAAAGAAATGGCAATGGGCTGGACATGTGGCAAGAATATCAGACAATCGCTAGACATTACCATTCAAAACGTGGACCCCTAGAGTTATGCTTCTGTCGTTTGACTACAATAGAAAAGTGCATTAATATAGATTCCACACGAAAACTAGAAACTGCACTGTGTTCATTATTGCTTTGTCCGGAATGAGTAAGGAATCAATTCTGAAACGCATCATTAGATGTGATGAAAATGAATCCTCTACAATTCTCGTAAATGCCTACTCAGATCGAAATAATGTTCTTTATTGTTTAAAATATAGTCTTTTACTTTCCCTTGACGAGGCCCGTGTATAAGACAACCTGATTGTTTTTGTAGAGATTTTGATGCAGTATAAATCCGTCTTTTTCACTTACTCGAATGAGTAGAGATCTTCAAAAAGAAAAGTTGATGTTTCTCCTATGATTGCTTTTGCATCGTTTTGCTAGAATAGGGAAGTGAAAAGATTAAACAAATAGATTCTACGTGAATTCACAGAAAATCAGAAACTGCCTCGTCTTGAGGTGTACTCATTGCTACGTACTGGTCCCCATAAGAGATCAGTTTTAAAATCTGCCATCACTGAAGGCAATAGAAAGTTAATGTTTTACTATAATCATAAACAGATATTTCGATTACGATATACTTATCTTCTGTTCTATTTAAAATGTCTCTCTGTCAGAACTGTATCTTGCATTTGGTGCAATCTAATAAACAAGAAATATGACAGTGATTTCTGTCGTGAAAATAACGTATGTTTGTCTTTACCAAAAGCAATTTTTGATAACCGAAAAAGGTTGGGTTTAGGTTTTGGGAAAGAATAGATATTTCCAATTATGCGAGTATGCATATAATCATGAACATTCGATGCGTGTATGCATATATATAAAAATATCTATATATGTACGTATATATATGCAAATGTAAATATATACATATGTACATATTTATATATGTATATATTACATACACCTATACATATCTATGAAGTCTATAGGCGTAAGTATACATGAATATAATCAAGTTCGATTTGTCAGGGGGAAAACGTTTTTAACGGCAATGATCTTTATTTTCGAGGCATCTGAAACTTTTTATCCGTGATTGATTGGACTGACAACTTCACTGTTGATACCGCCCACAAGCGGTTTTACATATCCACGCATACGCACACACAAGCTCGCACGTTTACACATATGAGCGTAGAAACACATGACCATGTGTAAACACAGACACACAGATTCACATACACATATATGCATACCCATACACTCACTTGGATATAGACAGAAACATGGATACATACGTAAATGTGTATGTTTACAAGCTTGACCACAGACAGACGCATATACTCAAATACACCTCCTCTTGCACATATATAGATGCATAGAAACGCATATATTCTGCCCAATATATACAAATGTATACACAAATACATGAACAGTTGATTATACGCCTTCAGTCATTAATGAATACATGCATATATACGTGCATACGCACACATCTATATATATATATATATATATACGTATATAAAAATAAGGAGATTTATAGATTGAGAAAGGGATAGAGAGAAAGAGAGAAATATGTTTATCCGTGTTTTGTGAATATTTTTTGCGTACATAAGACTTTTACGAATCAGCAAAATCGCCCCATTTGTCGAAATTGTATATTTTCTTTTACAAAAAAAAAACAAAACAACGTAGTTTTGATTTGATCAAAATTTTGCTTAGACAAAATTTTAAAAAATTAAAGGAATATTATTACGATAAAAAGTTTATGTAATCGAATTGAAATCTATAATTTTTTAAAGAAAAAAAAAAATTCGCCAATTAAGCAATTTTGCAGATTTGGCGTAACACACAAACACGTCTGTATATATATATATATATATATATATATATATATATATATATATATATATATATATATATATATATATATATATATATATATTCTATACGTGCATACATGATTGTACGTACGTTCTATTCATAGCTTATCAAGGGCAACGGCACCGTAGTTCCAATCAAAATA
The DNA here is from genome assembly GCA_963457665.1 of Thysanoteuthis rhombus. Taxonomy (NCBI): domain Eukaryota; kingdom Metazoa; phylum Mollusca; class Cephalopoda; order Oegopsida; family Thysanoteuthidae; genus Thysanoteuthis; species Thysanoteuthis major. Next base: position 73,412,759 of record OY735203.1, on the reverse strand, counting down.
TTCCCATTGGGGCCTCATAATCTTATCCCAGCGTCTCTTTCAATTTTCAAAATAGTTTATAAAGTCCTTTTTGTGGGGATTGCCATCAGTAGCCTCGTAGCGTATCTCACGGTCTGAAGTTTCTTTCGGAAAAAATAACAGAAGTCACGATGTTGCCAAAAATTGCACTGTAGGTGGCTGAAAACCTGGCTGTTGAGATTTTTTGCCGAAAAAACAGTTCAAGTTAGCCACCCAAAAGGAACCTTTACACGACTAACATCTTTTGGATGCATACCTTGTTGAGGGTGATCAACAGAAAAAAATTGAGAAAGGGGGTGAACAATGAGTAAGTGACTTATCTCGTCTTTGGCTAGGCAATGATATTAAATAAAGTCTGAATTTACATAAAACAAGTGCAGAAACAAAAAGGGATCAATTAAAAAAAACTTGAATTACAAACTGATACTCCCTCTAAGAACCCATTTAAAGGATTTTTCAAGACGTTTTTACTAGAAGTGATAAAGGGGAAAGTTTCAACCGTCTGATTCCATTGGTTCAATGCAAGTTACCTACATACATACACAGATAGCCAGCCAAACTAACTTGAAAACGAAAAGAAAACCTATGATAGTGTCTAACTCCGAATTAAATGTGAAGAATCATTTGCTCGGTCCTGGTGAATGTGACGATCACAAGCTAACTCAAAAGCGTCTCACATACCCCCAAAAGTGTATCTGTTTATGCATGCGCAGTATGGTTCCATCTGGGTGTTTGCCAAGTTATATATACATATATATATATATATATATATATATGTATATATATATATATATATATATATATATATATATATCCTGTATAAATGAATTTATTTGTGAGTGCATGAGTTATGTATATATACGGATGTATATTGTATATACGAGTATTTATGTAATAGTTTACGTGGCTTCTTATATATATATATATATATGTATACGATTGCGCGTATGCCATATATATATGCTTGTATGTTCCTATATGCATTTGTCTATATCAATGGTATTTGATCAACACTGCTCTTAATATAACCGTTTTATTTTTTAAATCCCTGAAACGGTTAGATGATAAACAACTGATGATCCTAACGAGAAAAAATTTAAAGATTGGTACCATAATATTTAATTCTGTGTAAAACAGTGAACAAAATGATATGGGGAAATGATTGTCGGAAATGACTGTTTTTCGAGAAAAAAGATTCTTTTATACTTAGTGCATAAAACTGTAACGCCTTCCAGAATATATATATATATATATATATATATATATATATATATATATATATATATATATGGGAGAATATAAAAAGTTCTGATCTATGTTGGACAGAACGTGTAGGAGTTGGTTTTTACGGAAACATTGATCACAATGATTCAGCATGTTCGGTTTTAGAAATGATGTGTGAAATGATGCAAAAAGCATAATAATTGCATTTGGCCTCTGACAAAAGAGAAAGGTTGGCAGATGCATTTAGTTGAGATGATGGAGGAATGTGTGAGCAGTGATGGCAGACAAAAACATCATTAGGGATGATAAATCATTGTTTATTGTTCGTTTCTGTTCAAGAATCAACCGATGGTCAGATACTTGGATATGGATAAATCCAAGTTGAGCTTACTGTCTCTCTGGATAGAAAAAAAGGATATCTTTCTATCTATCAATCTATCTATCAATCTATTTATCTATCTATCAAAACATACACATAGAAAGAAGCATACAGATCGTCACGAAGAGTCTACGGGAGAATCATCCATCATGATCTCCAAACAAGAATAAAATACCTATCCTTCTATTTTTTTATCTCTATCAGTCCAAAGGTGAAGTACTAGTTAAACACTATTACTTGGTAGACATGGATAGATAACAGTTTAATCTTTAAACCCCTGGAAAGTGTGCCATGCTAAATTACCGATGTTCTTCTCATGAAAATGTAGATATATTTCCGTGTAAACATAATGTCCCTCTGAACGGCTTTCGGTTACAGCCATATGTTTTTTAGTGAATAATCGATGGATTACTGACTTGCACTGCACACTTATGATAAATCTGTAGCAAGATTTGTAGTCCTTAAAGCAGCAAAGCGTTCTGGACTATGTATGATTGTTTTGTGGATGTGAAGTGTTTCCACAGAATGTACGTGAAAATGACAATCGGATGGCGGAAAACTTAAGACATAGGTGTTCATTCTCATTTTTTCTTAATCATAATTCCGTCGGTGCTGTTCGATGCATGTCGACGGGGATCAGCTATCTTTCTCAGAGAAAAATATTTGCAGCTGTTTCACAGAGAAGAATATGCTTTTCATATCTTGATGCCGAAGAGGAGAATGCTAAATTTCTGTCTGTTTATTTTGTAGGAGCAGGAAAGGGTGTTTGTATCTGTGTAATTGAAGAGTGACATTTGGTTTGAAATGAGATAAATAGACGGAGACATAGACATAGAAATTTAAACACTAGAGATATGAAATAATCTTTCAAAGTCGAAGCCATTCCAGTCAATTGATTTATCAAAATTTGAAGGATGAACGATGCTATGCCAGTAAAATCTGTCATAATGGAACCTGACCTGTTGGGTTTCTCAAACTACGATATAAAGATAAATTTAAACATACCATTATATATAGTTGTGATATACACCACCAAAGGAAAATGTAGATAATCAACATATATTTTATATAGATATGTGTATGTGATTGTATGTGTGTCTACATATATTTGTGTGCGTAAAATGTTTATTCTTTCATAGGATTCTGCATGTGTTGTCTATATACGTGCGTATGCGTCTATACATGTATTTGTAAATGAGTATTTATCATCCGTATATTTATGTATATAAGTATATGCTTATATGTCTCTATCTATGCAGTCTGAGATTTAAACCGACACAACGGATTCACATGGGTGAACGAACGTTCAATAGAAATGACACGAAACGAGTCATACTTGTTATACTTACTGATCCCTCATCGTTAAAAACGTTTTTAGGTTAACATATGTGAGGAAACCTTGTTTCAAAGAATGAATACGTATTATGAAATAATATCAATACATAACACACATAAAACCGGATATAAATTGCCGAACTACAAGTATGGTAAAAACTATAAAATGAAAGGAGGTAGTATTCGATCAACATAGCTGGGTTGTCATGTTCATATAAGTGTCTAGTCAAAATCTCCAAAACGGTTCCATTATTAACAACTGATGATCCCAACAAGAAACAATTCATACGTTGTACCATAATAACTAAGTATAGGGAAAACAAAGAGAAAAACACTTCTGAACATTGACAGATATTGGGAAAAGGGTGATTGAAGTGACACACAAATTATCTATTGATGAAGTATTCTGATAGCCGTAGAGTTTTTTTAGAATATATATATATATATATATATATATATATATATATATATATATATATATATATATATATATATATATATATATACATATATATATATATATATATATATATATATATATATTAGAAGTGCATTAATTCATACATATATATATATATATATGTATACTCACATACGCAAATATATAGATAACATATACAGGATCTATCTAGCTAATGGTTAGTTTTTGGATAGAAACGAACAAGAGACACACAAAATGGACACAATTAATGAATTGCCCCCGACCAATTAAGGTAAAAATTGACAATCGTCAAGAGTAAATACAATTGATTCATCACAGTAGGGGAGAAGTTAATTCAATAGAAAAGTATGAGAGAAAAGAAGTGACAAAAGGAGAAAACTCAACAATAATCATTTCTTCACCATTTTAGAACTACTATTTAGTTTCTACATGCACCTTATTCCATACCTATATAGGATATGAGGCTTGGTATATAGTTATTCCTTGCCATTGGCAGATTTTCCATGCGCAGTTTCGATAATTCGCAGTACAATCTTGAATAATCTGATATAAATATTTTGGAACGTTTTGCAGCGAACTGCGAAAAACCATGCCATAGAAAATGCATTGTGCCGTATGAACAAAACATAAAAGGTTTAGGATATAGCAAACACATGTATATTTATAGAACATCAACTACCACGGACTTTTCACAAAAAGTGACATGTATCGATGAAAATGTCTGGAACTTGTAAGCTATCAATTTATCGTAATAAGCTTTGTCTTAATAATAAGAAAAATACAGAGGGAAAATATCAAGCAAAATATCCTCAAAGACAATTCAAAACATGAATGATATGATCGAGGTTGAAAACGTAAACTTGATTTCACCTGCGAACCGGTCAGTCGAGCGGTCTTATAGACATTTTTTCCAATTCACTGTATTGTAGTTCAAGGATTTTCTTACTTTTCGTAAACTAATTTCATTTTTTTTTTACTGTATACGTTACTGTATTCCTTTATCTAATTGTAAATTCATAGTTTTTGAATCGCACCGTGCTTGTTTATCAAAAGGGTTTATGGTACACGATTTATGGTTTGAGGGGACCAAAAGGGTTGGTGTGGGGTTAAGGAAAAATCATCCGCTGGTGTAATGTATTTGTACCCGCCCTGAACCCCAAGCCCCTGCAAACGGCAATAGATAACTGCATATATGTATATCTGTTCTCTCCTAGAGAGAAAAGGAACGAAGATAGAAGGGGGGGGAGAGTTAGAGATTCGAATTGAGGGAAAAGAGATAAATCAGGGAAGAACGAAAGTCTATCGGAAAGTTACCGGACTAGGCCCCTAAAATTCATAAAATCAATATACTTCATTAAAAATATAGTTTCCTTAGTAACTCCAGAAAATTTGGAGGCTGTTGCTCAAGCCGTCCTTGAGTTATGTGTTGACAGTCAGACTGACAAAAAATATGTCTGGTGAATATTGAACTCTAGAATCGACACGCGATCGGCCTTGAATATTTGCCAAAAGCTTTAGGGAGCATATCGAAGGTCTCGGTATCAAAATTGCCGAGCCTCACATAAAATTGAATGCAGAGTTGTTCCCACACAACGTCACAAAACGTCGCGTAGTACAGGAACGCAAACAGATAGTACGAACCCTTTTGGCAGGCTGGATAACAATCGGTGTCAGCAGCGTTCGTATTTCTTTTGAGAGGTACCATCACAATCCGGGAACATTCTGATACCACCTCTTATATATATATATATATATATATATATATATATATATATATATATATATATGCAATGCTCTTTCATAGGAATAGAGCACTCTCTCTCTCTCTCTCTCTCTCTCTTTCTCTCTCTCTCTCTATATATATATATATGTTTTCCTCACTATTAGATGGTGATGATGATATGTTAGCTTAAGTTGGGTCAGAAGTTCAGGTAATGGGGGTACAGGAGACTAGAGCGTAAGAGAGAGAGAGAGGGGGAGGGAGAGAGAGTGAGAAAGAGGGGGAGAAGGGGGTGCACACAGCTTTTAAAACAGTTCAATGTAAAACAAAGACTGAAGGCTATTTTCGCTTTTCACATTTCCCCATAAAAGTGAAAAAATAACGAAATATGAACTTTTGAAATCCTTACAATACTTTCATTAATTTATTGATCCTTCGGTGGATGGATTTGATCCGTGTAAGTTCTCTAAAAAAAGATCAGAAAAATAAGTGCTACCGTAACGCTGGCTGCGGCTTCAGCTGCCCTTGCCTAGCCTTATCATATCACATTACTACTAACATAAATCCTTTGCGTTAGTTTGGAGTGAGCACTAACCGTCGCAGCCGTAGTTTGAACCCGGTCCGCCAAGTCCATTCTCAGAACTGTTTTCCTAAAAGACCGGAAGACGGTTCGAATTTGGAGAGAAATCGGAAGTAATGTGTATCTATTTGATAGAAAGGTTCGCACCCACGTCTATGAATGCCAGATAATTGGAAACGTTTCTGGCGAAAAATGCACAAAAATGGCTAAAAATTGCTAAATGCCAAGATTGTGTATCAAATATTGCAATAATGCAGTCGAGAGGAAAAAAATCTAAAATGCGACTGCAAAGAGAAAGCCTTTTTTTCCATACAAGTGGCAAAATCTATGAATCCAATTTAGCATCAAAGTTACATTGCAAACAAAACTCCACGCATAACTTTATAAAAACTGTTTTTTTTTCTAAACTGACGTGATATGTTCGAAAGAAATCAGAACATACCCAAAATGGTAAAAAGTTGAAAAATAGGCTTAGTCAAAAAGTTCAAAAGTTCATGGGTTTTCAAAAAAAGCCGTATCTGTCAGATTCAGCCATAAAATGGCCATAATGGCAACCCTGGCCACGTTGTTTGACCTTATCGGACACTGCCAACAAAAAACCTAGACAGACAATAATTAGATGAAAGTTGATTTCAATCATTGTAAGGAAATCCGTATCAAGGCTGATCAACTTGAAATGACGGACAGAAGACCCTTATGGGGAGAGGGGATACAGTGGGGCGCAAAAGTCACTTTCGATTTTAAAACTTTCAACCTTTTTTGTTAAACTTTAGTCGAAGTTGGAGCTAACTTTGCCCCCTCCTCACAACTAGAAGAACGAAAAAAGCACCCAGAGAGGGCATACCTCTGCCGACGTCATTGTCATTGGGATAATTAAGTATCGATTCCCCCAATAAATCTAATCATTTTTTCCCTAAAATATTAGTCACCTTTCAAAAAAGTTCTATTGATATTCATCGACATCTTGTGTAGATACCGCGTGGACAGATATGAAATTTAGGCGATAAATCGGAGTTTGTTTTTTTTTTTTTTTGATAAAATTCAAACTACTGAAGAGTGCCTTTTGTTATCTCCATTTCAGATAAATTTCACGTGGAGTATAAATTTGACAATTTGCCACATTTGCCAGCTCTGACTGATCTATCTTTCTGTTCCTTTGGCATTATTTCAAAGGAAGGGATCACATGAACAAGTCCCCAACTAGCCTTGGGACTGAATAATAATATTCAGCAAGAAATAAAGAATTGGATCTTGATGCATTACGAGCTACCACGGAACATCGCCAAGAAAGGGCCCAACTCTGCAAAGCTGAGAATGGAGGAAATATGAGGGGCGTTATATTCCACTGTTAGCTTAAAGAATTTTCCAAGGTCCATACAATATATCTAATTGGAAATTGTCTTTACCTTTTCATGAAAAACACAATTTAAATTTGTTCGTAATATTTATCAAGAAAAGATCGTGAAGTATTCGCGAAACAATATAATATTCATGCAGCAACAATTGGCCCGAGAATTCTCAAGTGGAAGCAGCCTGGAGCTCGAGTGAACATAGAGTGAACAAGGGCTCCTTGTAAAGTCTCTCAGCATTCTGCTTCGAGGATTGTCAGAATCGTGGGAAAACAGCCAGCCATTTGACCATTCCTGTTTTTTTAATTCTTTGGGGTTATCTTAGAGAAAGAGCTTACATAAACAAATCCCCAAATATTCCTGGAACTGGAGGAAAATATTCGACAAAAAATTAGATAATTAGAACAAGGTACATCACGAAATGCCATAGAACATTGCCTAGAAAGGGATCGGCTCTGCAAAACTGAAAATGGAAGGAATTTGTTGGGCGAAATATTCCAAATTTAGTTCAAAGTAGTGCCAAAGACCGAAACTAAATATATCTAAGAGAAGAAAGGGAAAATGTTTTTACCATTTCATTCAAAAAGTTATTCAAATTCTAAAATATAAAACGGGTTTTGCAGCACCTCATCTGAGGCGAAATAAAGAAGAATGATGGTAGCTAAAACAAAAACATTTTTTTTTCAGAATCTTTGGCAAGAAAAGATCAGGAAGTACTCTCTGAACAATGTAATATTCATGCAGTGACAATTGACCAACAATTCTCAAGTGGAAGCAGCCTTGCGCTACGGTGAACATTCGATGAAGCGGAGTTCCTTGCAAAGTCTCTCAATGTTCTGCTTCGAGGACTGTTCGAAAGGTGAGAAAAAAAACTCACATTACTCTGAGGAAATTGGTTGAAGCTTTTGAAGCGACAGGAACGGTTGTCACTCACCAGTCAGTTAGTAACGTAGCCCAACACCTGAATTGAGATTCTACAGATATGGCTACGTTCCACCGTCGAGAAAAAAATCATCTGATGGTGTTGCTGAACTTTTTGCTAAAGACTAAGAATATTTCAGCAAAATATGTACTTTGGTGTGATGAGTCTAAACTCAAGTTTTCTACTCTTAACTCTTCCCGTAATATTAGAAAAAGGCCTCATTACTCCAACCATCTGGTGATGGTAGTATCCTGATTTGAGATTGCTTAAGGACAATGGGCACCAATACATTATAGAGAGGAAGATCAGTCGCAGCCTCTCCACGTCTGCTCTTCCTCGAAATTCACCGAACCCCTCTATCATAGGCGTTGAAGAGCCAGTACTTTCGTCTAACCATCTTATTTCTGCCAGCAACAGTTTTGCATATGATCTTTAGGGATCCACTTTGTGACTTTCCGATCGAGTTTTTATGTTCGAAAAATGCTTGGTGTAGTTTTTTTCATTGATACTGCATTTGTGTTATTTTATTGTATTTTCTTGTCAAATCACCAGTTCACCAGTCATGGTTGAAAATATTTGTGGTTGTCTGTTGAAAGTTACGCTTAGTGCTGCCCAGCAAGCCTGACGGAGGCCGTTTACCCTGTGAAAGTTCATATTTTGTACTTGGTTACCTCGGACTTAGAGAGAATTTGTCAAGCTCCAAATGTCGGCAGTTCCTGGTAACCGTACGGCAACCTCTTGTCAAAACAGTCTTTCTTAATCTGGGAGTACTTCAATATAGAGCGGTTTGCGACATAATGCGGTTACGTCGTGGAACCTAACGTATTTGCTTATATCAACGCCCACTCATCCAGAAGAAAAGCAACTGAAAACAGAATTTCATCAAAAGACTTTCTAAATATGATTAAAATATTGAATTTCTTCAATCTGAAATCAATTAAGATATAATTATATGGTGTTTCACACATAATTTCTTTGATTTTATGATTAAAACAACACATTCGTTATCGGTGAGCTTGTTGGGCGTTCGTAATTGACTTTTGATTATCGGGGCGAATCGAAAATCTACTCTCAGATCCTATTTGGTAAGGGGGTCTGCATCATATGCAGTTTCTTCCAACAGAGTAACCCTATAAATTGTCAAATTCAGCTGAAATTTGGTACTGGAGAATTTGTGACCGAGGCGCAATTTACGTACACATCAAACTATAAAAAATACTCTTAAGCAGGTTACGGCTTCAGCTGTTCCTACTTAGAAAACTGATCGGCCGCTATTTTGAGTGCTGACACTTGGAATAGCGGATGGCTTGTAATTTATGGTTCACTTTCAATGCTGATGTCTTTTTGGACACCGACAGTCGTGTTATAAATGGAGACTGCTATATTTACTAAGCTTAACTAAATCTGAAGAAATACTGGCGTTGTGATACATCCCATGGGAACCAGTGGACAGCATCAGTAATGTTGAAGAGACTTGTGTGCAATTCACACTTCATGGTGAGGTATTCTTGTACTTACAAGGCTTAGCTTAGTCTGGCAAAGGTTCCAAGTGCAGTGGGAATGGTGAGGGTTGAAATGTCAATGAAACAGGGCTTGTGAGTCAGCAAAAAAAAACTGCCTCTTGACCATCGTCTCTTAGCAGCGTACTGAATTTAGAGTGATCAATTAGGAAATTCAAAAGAGCAGTGAATTACTTGATTCTATTGCCCTTTATTGGCCGGTGATTACGAAAGAATAGTCTGACGAACCATGGATCAATTTATAGTAAACTTACATTGCAAATTGAACCCCCTGCACTGGAAACCTATTCAGAGTGAAAGTTGAAAAAAAAAAGAAGAAAAACGTTTCTTGTGGGTATGATGAGAAGTAGAAGTTTTATTATTTAGCCATGTAGCTCCATTTGGTGAGGCCTGTACGCGTGAGACATGCATATAACGAGCCAGAGAGACCGATTTGAAAATTTGAAGAACCCATGTTGACAGTTTTTATTGACAGTTTCTAACATTCTAGCACACGCACGCACGCACGTGCTCATATAAACATTGATGAGCAGAAAAAGAGCCAAGCACGTTCCATCATATAAAAGATCCTAGAGAACATATGGGCGAATATTACAGCCTAACCAGTTGGAAGAGAAATTGGAATACTGACCAGATGTGAATGAGCAGTCAGAGATAAATGGAATTGCACTGAAACGGCACACTGTAAACAACTTGAACAAACGGCTCAGTTTTCGTAAAACAAGGAGAAAGTTGTCCCATAAAAAATTGTACACTATATGCAAACACTGCATGTTCCATTGTATAACATTGTTGTCTCCAAAGAATTTGATTTTCCAAAAAAAGCTTGGTGCATTTTTTTCCTGGGAGTATATGAATGACTTCTGTTCTGTCTCTGGTGACAATGGCACATTCCATCTTTGATGCACACCAAGACAAAACGTTGGTGATCCAGGAGTATATATCCCACCAACATGTGTGTGTGTGTGTGTGTTAACTCCCTTTGAAGCAGTTGACAAGATATCCTACAAGATATTTCTTTAGCTTGGCCATTCTTAATCTGTCAGTGAATTGAATAATTATTCAAGGTGATTTGTAGATGCTGATGAAATTCGTGACTACAATGATTGTTACGGAGCTGCTGACGAGATGTTTCGCTTATATGATGACAGAAATACCTCAGACCAAAATAGTTAATACGGTGGTTTTCAACTCTTTGTCAAATTCGACAGCAATAGAGATTTGATGCTCTCGTCATTGTAAAACGTAATACAATTATATATCATGCGATAAATTCTTAGTTAAAATATACTGATAAGTTACTCAAAGGAAACGTCTCACTACCAACGTCTTTTGACAGTATGCCATATTGGGGGTAATCAATTAGAAATATGGGAATAGGGGGATCAGTGAATACATTACTCAAATTTAGTTGATCATAAAAAAAACTGAATTTTCAAAAAACAACAAGACACCAACTAAGGGAACAATTCACCATAAGTTTATATTGCAAACTTAATTCTACTCTAAAAGAAAAAGTATTAAGGGGGTAAATTTAGAAACAAAAAAAACATATGAACTTTCTTCTAGGCATAATAAGGAATAATTGTTTAGATATTCAGCCCTCTTCCTCTTAGTGTGGCCCATAAGCATGATAATACATACTTACCTGCAGATATACATAGCAAGTCAGAATAACTGAAATCTGAAAGAAACATGTTGAGAATTTTGGTGACAATTTTGGTTGACGCTTTCAAACGGTGCATCCGGTTTCATGAAAACTTTCTAGAGGTTTAAACTTAAGATAACGAGACACTGTTCTTTATCTATTTAATAGCAATAAACAAAAGGGAAATATAGTTGTTAATCGTGATAATAATCGAAACAATTTTTTCCTTGAATTTTGCCTCGTCATCTATGATCTTATTTAATCCTGTCTCATAGAAAAAACCAACACCCCAAAACTCTCTTTCTCCCTCCCTCTCTCTCTTTCTCTCTCTCTCTCTCTCTCTCTCTCTCTCTCTCTCTCTCTCTCTCTCTCTCTCTCTCTCTCTCCATTCAGTGCCATAAAAACGCCACAGTGTAATCACAAAATATGTGTTCATTTCAATATAGATTTTTATTGTAACTCGAGCATCCTCACCCGCATATCGGGAATCGCTAACTAAAACATCTTCACACTTGACAGAGCAATGTCCTGTGCACGGACTAAGATATCTGGCGAATATTAGCTTTGTACAGTGGCCAGTTGTCGAGTTATTCCAGTGCACGTGCGCGTCCACACACACACACACACATATACATTGAAATTTACCAAATTATAGTGAGATAATGTTATTGATAATCGATAGCATTAGGTAGTTAGAAATCAATCAGTTAAGCCTTGGAACGGTTTCTGCTCGTCACACCCAAATTCCAAATTACTTCCCATTAGATTCAAATTAGCCCCTTGCAGGGCGTGCACCCCACATTCTGAACCACTGAGCCAATACAATTAATGTTTTCTCTCAATGCTTACACCTTTCTCACATCTACATCATGCCATGAGACAGGTACACGTAACCTTCTTGACCAAATAGATCGCTTTCTTCTTTCTTTCGATTGATTTTTCCAATTTTTTGATTGATTACCCCGACTTGCTGCCAAAAGGGTTGGTTGCATGACGATTTCTATTAAGTCACTAACAAGATCTTCGGATGTGGGTTCTGATTGATTATAACTTGGGCTCCAACACTCACTGCTGCAAACGCATGCTTATCCGATTCAGTAACATTTCAATTACTGTAAAGGGTTGGGGTGCACGGGAGATAGCTACTTCAAAGTTGAACTATCGATAATCAAAAGTCAATCACTCGTGCAAAAAACCTTATCAGTGAACAAAAGTATTGTTTTTACAACAGAATCAATGAAGTAATGAGTGAAACACAATCTAATTCCACGTCAATTGATTGCAAATCGAACATTTTTAGTTCGTCACTCAATAAAAACCATGACAGAACAAACGTCTTTGGTAGCATGCTGTGTTAGGGGTGATCAATCAGAAGATTTGAATACGGAGGAGATCAATGAATAAATTATTTCTCAAGTCTTTTTTTGGCTGTGACCATTGAAAAGTCTGAATTGGAAAAAAATAAGCATACACAAACTAAAGGGATCAATTTAGCATAAATTTACATTGTTTTTAGGATGGGATTTTCATAAATCCAAAACTATTTTTGTAGACATAGTACAGGGCGAAGTTTTGAATTTTTAGCCCTCTAGCTCCATTGGTGTGTCCTCTCACGTGATAAATACATGCATACATACATAGTTAAACGGACGAACTTGAAAACTGAAAGAAATCTTTGTTGACAGTTTCGAAGAAAATTTTGGTTGGCAGTTTCTGATTGATATTTTAATCAAATTGAATCTTTGATGGCATTCTGTTTTGATTTGCGATCTTCTGAACAAGTGGGCGATAATATTGTTGTAAAGGCGATCAGTGCAGAATTTGGTTAGTATTACTTGCCCTGTGATAAAAGCATAGAACTTGAAATAGTGATACTTCAGATTGATACTATATGGAGACATTCTGAAAGGCTTTTTTTAGGAACGGTTGCTATGCAATAGTTCAAACCAAGCAAAAAGCTTAATAAATCTATAAACATCCTCCTATAGGGTTCCTGGATCCAACCCAAAATTTGATCACTCCCTTATCGTGTGGTTCACATTCCCACAAAATTTAATTGAAAATCATTGAGAACATAAAAACGGAAAACTGTCTTTCAATCAAAAACGATTCACTGGATCTGATCCAAAAGTTACTTCAATCTTTCTTATGGTGTTCCTTGCCCTCTCATAGAATTCCATTTGACTTAATTGAAACTTTATGGAGATATCGTATGGACGAAGGGGAGCGTATACAGAAATGTATTGAAAAAAATGCGAAAGTACTTCTGAAATGACGCCTTTGAACGTGATTTTCTAAATTATATATTTTTAGTGGTGTGCTGTAGTAGACTTTTTGTATGTCACTGGGCAAATCTGATACTACAAAAAAACATCGAGAAATCTTTTGTCGTGAAAATTTGAAATAATTGATTTTAAAGCAGTTACATTGGGAAATTAATTCCTTTGCAACCATTGCTATATCGGGACGGTTTAAAAATTTCTCAATATCTGAAAATGACGAGTGTCTATCAAAGACTATTTGGGCCACATATCGTGCTTTTATTACCAACCAAATGATGTTTGTTTTGATCGCTTCGACTATTGGTAATTTGTTCAATGACTCAGCTGCCTTATATTACGAACCACGCTTTATTGATAGGTGCCTGTTTTTGATAAAAGGATATTTGATATGTAACTATCAATCTAAACGGACCCGATAAACCTATATCATAGATTGAGGATTGTGAAATAATGATGTTAATCACCTGATATTAACCTTTTTTTGGAGACAAGACCATTGAAAGAAATTGGGACTTGTTTAGATTTCTGGTCAGTAGGGGGGATATCAAACACAACACAAATTCTGTGAATATAGATTATTCCTTTTGAGATACGGTCAATCTAAGGGTACTTGTGAAATACCCTTAAGTGATCCCACGTGAGAGAGGGAGTACCATTCATTTAGTGGACTAGTCGGATAATACAATAATGATCCCCCTTGACTGAAGTTGTAGTCCGTTCGCTCATTTTGTCATTCATCAGGAACGGTCAAGAAACATAGATTTCTCTTAGTTTTTAAGTTTGTCTGGCTGGATATGTATGTATCTATCACGCAGACGGGCTGCATCAATGGAGATAAAATGAACATTTTACTCATTATGTCTACATAAAAAGTTTTTTGGGTTTCCGAACTCATCTCTCAGCAGGTTTTTAGTCTGGGTTCAATTTTTAATGTTAGTTTATGCTAATTAATCACTATTTTGCGCCCGCCTAAAAATTGGAAATTCAACATTTTTAGTAATTACTAGCAAAACGAGAGGCGAGAGAAAAACATTTTCATTTCAATCTTTATAACTGATTACTACCGATTTTTAGTTAAAATTCCAGCAGGGACAGTCTCTGTTAATTTTGCACTCTTGGCAAAGGCATAAACCCTTCTATCCCGCTAGCTATGAGTAAAGTAGCACACGTTGACGTGAGTGATGCCATTTCGGATCTTGTCACTTCGGTCTATTTCACATATCAAACAACCCGAGTAAGCAGTAATGTGGGATATATATACATATATATATATATATATATATATATATATATATATATATATATATATATATATATAATGGCTTTGGCTTCTTGAAGGAAGATTTTGGGAGAGTTTTCCAAATAAATATGACCATTGACGGTGGGGTCAGCGTAGAGGATAACCCTCCCGTTTGAGCAATGGAGTTATAAAGTGTAGTGCAACTTGCCAAATGCCAATTCCATCCGATAAACCAAGGGTTTGCATCGTACTGCCCATCAGGGTTGCACAATCGACAACAGGGTCCCTAGATCATAGATATGACAGGGATGTCCTTTCCCTTGACATGTGTCGGAGCTAGCTATGGCAGTCAGTTGCTTTTTTCGGGAATTTTCTGACAGTACGGCGAACCTGTTGTTAAGCCATATCCCGTGGGATGTATATATAGAGTGAAATACCTTTGAATTGACAAAAACCATGGAAACGGGAAAACATTTGGCTCTGAACCATTTGTCTGAATGATAAGTAGTTGGTCGGTGTGAAAGATTAAACACAGAATGCCAAGTAACAAAGGTCTAATATTAATGGAATAGCCCGTTTAGGTGTTTCTACCGGCTCAACTATCCACACACAGTGCCACAACATTTAATTCTGTTTAAAGCTGTAAAGCTTTCTAGACTATATATATATGTATGAGTGTGTATGTGTGTGTGTGTGTGTGTGTGCATTACAAGGATATACCCGGTGAATGTCAACATTTCGTGCCTAATCCACTCTCCAGCAATCGGCAATAAGTATTGCTCTCTCAATTATGAAAACAATAATCCAATTTTCATTTAAATAACGTATATTTGTATTCCCTCTTATCCAATGAGGTCCATTTGTTTTTGAAAACTAACGATTCTAACCAATTATTACTATTTATGTATGAGGACCATCCTTCAGAATTATATCCCTTTCCTCTCAAACATAAAAGAGATACGTAATCTGTTACCCAATCTAATTATCCTCCTTTTTCTTCTATGTTAATCTTTATTTTATTTCTATCTATTTTCCACGAATTTTAAATTTTGTAATATCTCTGAACGATTTGATTAAAAGTTCTTCGAAAAATCCAATTTAGAAATGTGTTCTCTATTTCTTTCTTTTTGTATTCTTACTAATTAAAAAATACATTATGAATTGCAATAATCTGTGATTATCAGCACACATACATAATTTCTTTCTCTCTCCCTGTTTCCCACCTCTCTCTCTCTCTCTATATATATATATATATATATATATATATATATATATATATATATATTTATATATATATGTGTGTGTGTGTGTGTGTAGGGGAGTCTGTACGTGTCTCTACAAAGGACAAAGGATACAAGTGAATCTCCAAGTGTGTGTATGTTTCAGTATTTATGTTCTCATATACGTGTCTCGTACACAAACGCAAGAACTCATAAATATTTATTCATGCACGTTTCTCTCACATGTCCATGTATGTGTCCTGAAAGGCAAGCCATTACACGTTACCATCTATTGGAATTAATATACACACTTTTGTATGCGAGGCTGAATGTACTGGTTTTGCTTTCATCATCAAATGAAATAGGTAACAGATAGTAAGTGTAATACAAGCTCTTGGCATGTTTTGAATCTAAATAAATATTGGTTATTCTATACTTGTTATCGCTGTCCGCCCGATCCATTACCCGGTGTAGAATGAAATCATTAATCGCGCAAATTTCGTCCGGAGGATACTGGTGGGGATATAGTTTTCCTTTTCCTTTCAGAGATCAGTTTCTGGGACAAGAAAGAAACGCCTTGCTTTGACCTAGGGGCAAGAGTACTCTGCAAGTCGGTCAACGGCACAGGAATGGTTCCATCATAAAGAGGCTGTAGTGTACCAAGATTGAGATGCATTTTGTCGATATCAGAAAATTATAAACATACAGATGTCAGTTGGGTTATAAAAATACGCTGCTCAGAATGTACAAATAAATCAGATATGGACAAAATGGACGCAATTTCACCAAATAATCGACACCTGAGAATTTTAAAGTTCTATCAAAAATCAGCGAATAAGTTGATCTCAATACATTTCTTGGTACTTATTTATGAAAGAATAATCTTTTGAAAAATAGTTTTTTCATTCCAAATAGCAAAAAAAAAAATTATTCGTATGATTCTTACCATCCTGATGATTTAATTCATCCATACAATCCATTGCACTTTTCATTGATTTTTACATATTTTGCAGATAAATCTTTGAGGTATTAATTTTGTTTGCTGTTTTTAGAGAAGCACCCCAGAATTGCTCTAAATGGGAGAATCGATTTGGAATTCAAAAACTGGAAAATTAAGTAAAACATTTTGCTTCCCAGCCGGTATTTTGGTTTCATTTGACTAATCATAATTTAGGTTTTTGGTCAGAAAAAAATCTCATTATTATTGTTACAAATTCTTACCTTTCATCGGCGAAAAAAGAGTATTGTTTTGGTGTCAAAGTTCAACTAAGTTGTGTATGGAAAGTAAACAAGAGAAATAGTTTGTGTATAAATGTAGTTGAGTCTGTGTGCGTACATGTGGTTGAATCTTTGAGAATATATGTAATTGAATCTGTAAATGTATGTGCATTTTAATACAGTGACTATATAGTAAATGATGATTTATTTATTTCTAACTGATGATCTTTGGAGAGGCGTGAGTCCATATTCTCCCCTTAGTAATAGGTATGTAACAAGATAGTTTCTTATTGTTTTTCTAAAAAAGGTAAACAATTATCATCTCACAGGATTTATCTGATAGATGTGTAAAAATCAATTGAAACATCGATGTATAAAGAAAATAACCAGTCAAAATAATAAAGGGTTGCATACAAACCTTATGAATAAAAAAGATCTCATTTTCAGATTGTTTGAATATAATTTTAGACACATCCTCAATTGAATAAGTATCGAAAATTTTATCAAGGTTGAATAATATAGGAGTCAGACTTTAAAATTTATCAAATGTCAATTTTCCGCTGAAAACTGCGTTTATATTATTAATACCTAAAATGAACAAGTGAGATAGTAATAGTGGAGGGAAAAAGCTTTATATCATATTAAATATATAGTCACTAGATTCATCTATGTACACACATACTGGCCCAACTAACCACACACACATACACACTCACACACACACACAAACCCTGGCTGGCCATGTTTTTATCAAGAGTACAGGCCTTATCAATGGTGGTAGAGTGCTACAAATTTAGGATATTCACTCCTTATTAAATCCAGAGAATGCGTTATTATATATATATATATATATGTGTGTGTGTGTGTGTGTGTGTGTGTGTGTGTGTGAAAGGGACGGGGAGAGATAGTTCAAAAAGTTTTACAGCTTTAAACACTAAAGATATAAAAGAATTCTTCAAAGTTCATGTCATTTCCGTCAATTATTTCCAAATATCTGTTAATGCAATTTATGTAAGTTTTTCACAAGGCTTTATGTTTTTCACAGAATTATATATTATGGTGTCATGCGTGAATTCTTCTTGTTTATATCATCAGTTGTTCAACGTGAAACCGTTTCGGGAATTTGGGAATAAAACGCTCATATCAACATGTCTCCCTCGCAGTGTTGATCAAACGGCACCTCCCCTTAAGCTATGATTTTAATATTAGGCATTGTTTTATTATTTTTAGGACCATATCATAGTACATGTACTTTTATATACGGTGTTATTTTAATGTATTGCATATGGATACCATTTTATACTTCACATCATTTAGTTTTTTTGGAGAACAAAGGACTTACGTAGTTTATCCCCAAAATGTATATGGCAATTTGGGATCAGTAAGTATAATAACGGATATGAGTCATTGTTCGAGTCACTTCTGTTGAGTGTTTACCCATATGATTATCAAGTCTGCTATGTTGAATTTAATCTTTGCATTCTGCATGCTAACTAATTTATATCATCCTTAAAAATACTATTTATCAGAAGAATTCTTTGAGTCGATTTTCTATCAATATATCCGACCGGAGAATTTGACAAACTTTTTTAGATCACCAACCTTTGACTGTATTAACCATCTCATTTTCATCAAAATTTTAGATTTTTTCTTACTAAATTAGCTTTTTATAAATGGTTGAAACAAAACCAAATGGCATCCTAGTATCTAGTAACACTATATGAACTATCCTATCGATAAACTTCTGACATCCCAACCAAACTACCTATCAGTCAGACAAATGGAACAGAGCCAAATTTTTCCCCCATCCCAGGTTTAACCAATTCAATGATCTTTCACACCGACATTGACCAAATCAATCTTTTTTTGGTTTCCTAACTCATCTTAGAATATTCAGAGGTGTTGTCAGAATTTACATAATTCAATCTTTTTTTATTCTATCTATTTTTCTATGCTCCTGTTTACATATTCCGTAATATTTGTCATTATTTCATTACGGTCATCCCGATTTTTTAAAAAAAAGAATCAAGGTGTCTGGTCATGACTTTATTAAATTGCCTAAAAGCCTTTCAAAGTTTTCTGCCTTGATTTACCATTCTTATTAATACACACACACACACACACACACACACACACACACACACACACACACACATACGTATACACACATATACACTTATGTATTTATTTGGAAAAACATAAATGTTTGTTTGTACATTGCATTAATTGCAATCTCGTATCGTTCACATCTGTTTATGCTTACATCTAAGTATATATCATTTTACAGATCTATGTCTCTTCTTTCGGGTGTTGCTTAAATTGTTTGATTACTTTTCTTTCGTTGGAAATAAATATGTGAAAATGCAAGTCAACTTAAGAATTGACCGCGTGTGGTTGGTCCAAACTGATCAAGAAGTCCAAGGTGAGCCTGGTCGAAGCGGCAAGTCGTCACTCGACGATTGAAAATTGAGAGCAGCTTTGGAGGCTCATCCAGAAACAAGCACTGGGTTGATTGGTTCAAAAATGGGAGTAACCCATAAAACAATCAAAGGTTATCTGGTAAACATCGGTTCACTGAAGAAAATTGAGAAGTTGGTACCCTATAATACGACCGATGATCAATAGCTTGCGCAATTCGTCACTTGCTGACATCTGTTTGGTTGTTTAATAAATGACTTGTTTTCTGATCAGCTGTTCAACGTTAATGAAAAGTGGTTCCTGTATGACAATCGAAAATATACCTCTCTCTTGGCCGAGGAAACTTGCTCCTGCTTCAACTTTCCTAGGACTGAAACTTCACCTCGAAAAGATCGTTCGGTGTGTTGTAATAGAGTAATCTAGTACAGCCTCTTCGAACCTGATCAGGCCATTATAGTAGAGACCTATAGTCGTGATTTAGAAATGATGTATCAAAATTTTCAAACATTGTAACCAGCAGCAATGATAAGAATGAGATTTATCCTGCATCAGGATAACACAAGATCTCATACTATACAAACGACCCGGCAAAAACTGGTGCAGTTGGGCGTTGCAGTTATGTTCCAACCTCCCAAAACCGATACAGTTGGGCAGTGAAGTCTTGCCAACCCTTTCAAAACTGTTACAGGAGGGCGTTTAAGTCTTGCCCCACCATCTTAAAACTAATTTAATAGGGTGTTCTAGTCCTGCTTAACCCTAGTTAAAATGTTACAATTAGGCATCAAGTTCCTGCCCTCACCCACCAAAATCTTGCGCCGGATTCCTGCCCAACCGTCCGAAAATGCGTGAGCATGAATGTTTAGTAATTACAAATACATCTCAAAATGAAATATGGACCCCCCATACACACACATGCACATGCACACACAGAGACCGACCATAGCACAAAAACAAAACCCTGAAAATCCTTCATGATCTTTGTTCATAGCCCCTCGTATTTTCTAAATAAACGGATCCATTTTGAATTTTACAGTTTCTGTGTAAGTTGAATTTCTTCTCACTGAATATTCTTTCTACTTTCGCATTAGAGTGGGGCAATATCTAGGAATTTCCGTTGATTTTCACTGGGTAAATTGAAAATATTTATATATACAGTTTTTCTTCCAAAAAAATAATTCCATATATATATAGCCTATATCATTCATGAATGCTTTCATTTTATATTGGGTATCATCATAATGTTTTGTATGTTGGTGTTATTTTTTCACTACTCATCATTTAATTTCTTTAATTGGGCTCACTTACGTAGATCACCAAAAAACAGTAAACGATGAGGGATTAGTAAGTATAACAGACGTGATTCACTGTTCGTGTCACTTCAATTGAATGTCCATCCATGTGAATATTAAATCCGTTATGTCGGTTTTAATCTCAGACTACGTGCAAACGAACTTATGATATCATCTTTAAGAATACTAATTACACAGAAAAACTTTGAGTTGATGATATTTTTCAATATTTTTACGTATAATAATTAATACCATCGCGGACATCTATACTTCTATTAATCAGCAAGACCTAACCCCAAGGTTTATATTTTGGCAACCCTACAAAGAAAGTGAATGAACAGAGATGGGGAGAGAAAGAGAGTGTGTGTGAGTGTGTATGTGAGGAGGCATTAAGATGCTTAAAAAGGTGAGATGAAGAGGAAGCAGATATCTGCCGGTGCTATCAGGGAAGGAATCCAAGAGTTGCTCTAAAAAAAAAAAAGGGTTATGTGCGTTGGCCCTAAACAGGGACTCGGAAATCGGTCGCTCAATCTTCGTGCACACTCCATGTATTTGTTTTAAAAAATACCCAGCCTCGATTTGGAGAGAGAGAAAGAGGCGTGGGGAGAGATGCGTAAACATACAATGTCATAATTACACACATACTCATACACAGGAACAAACCCACCACACACACGCATACATATGCTAGCTGTCAAAGTATGTAGGTTTATAGATATGTTACTGAGCATCGCCAGAAATTGGAGAAATTTTAACTTTTCTCACAAAAAAATAATAAATACATAGTTTTGATTTGAATTTTAAGCAAAACTATGATATAAACAACTATTTTTTAAGATCAAAAGTCTATATGATCAAAAGGAATTCTAATTTGTCTTTTTACGAAGAATAGCCGGAAACGTAGTACTAACATTCTTACAAAAATACATATATATATATATATATATATATATATATATATATATACAGAGGGAGGGGTTGGAGGAGAATTCAGAGAAAGAGGCGTGGGGAGAGATGCGTAAACATACAATGTCATAATTACACACATACTCATACACAGGAACAAACCCACCACACACACGCATACATATGCTAGCTGTCAAAGTATGTAGGTTTATAGATATGTTACTGAGCATCGCCAGAAATTGGAGAAATTTTAACTTTTCTCACAAAAAAATAATAAATACATAGTTTTGATTTGAATTTTAAGCAAAACTATGATATAAACAACTATTTTTTAAGATCAAAAGTCTATATGATCAAAAGGAATTCTAATTTGTCTTTTTACGAAGAATAGCCGGAAACGTAGTACTAACATTCTTACAAAAATACATATATATATATATATATATATATATATATATATACAGAGGGAGGGGTTGGAGGAGAATTCAGAAATGATATCGTAATATATATCTTATATGTTCCTAGATTTGGATATTGAAATAAAAGACGTCTATAAATTGTACGATAGACGGGACTATTTCCGTTCCATATAGTACGTACACCATTTAGAACAATTAGTATACCATTTTATATATCTTATTAATTTCACAGAACTATCATATTTTTGAGAATAGCTAGAGCTACTCATATATTCGTTGATTTCGTTAATTTCATACAGTTGTATGAATGGTCAATCAAGATACACAAATAAATGAGATTTTTTAACAATTCATTTCAGCCATGACTTGACTTGCTGATCCTTTTAAAACTTATCAGCTAGATCATAATGAAATATACACGAAAATTGAAGAATATCTTGACAAAAATTCTAAAAAAAATAGAATAAATGACAATGTATATTAGAAAATAAATTTGCATGAATTTGGGTGACATAGGTAACCGAAATCGATGGATCCTGTATTTGTCAGTGTTGAAGATAATGACTAGGATCAGAGAAAGGGGAAAACATTTGGTTCTGGCTAATTCGTCTGAATGATACGAATGTTTATTGTTAAAATTGTAAAGCTATATAATATATATATATATATATATATATATATATAGAGAGAGAGAGAGAGAGAGAGAGAGAGACGGACAGACGGAGAGACAGAGACTGGGAAAAAGACAAAGAGAGAAAGATGGATGAATGCCTTTGCTTTGAGATTGAAAGTTCTCCACGAGAAAAGGACGTTAGCCATTGGGACTAGTACGTACAATATCCTTCCATCCTGCGCACTGTCCTCTCTATATATATGAACTGGCAATCGTACTGTTGGGTGAGCTGACTTTTGCAGCCAGTTCAGGCATTTTCATAAAGACTGGTGTCCCATAGACCTGTGCGTGTATGTGTATATATATATATATATATATATATATATATATATATATATATATATATATATTCATACATACTTTATCAAAAAAATCAACTGACAAACTTAGTGTATTTAGCTTTAAAGTTAATTTTTCTTGTTTGTGTACAAACTATGGAGAGGATTAAAATTGGTTAAAGTTTCTAGAGTAGATCTTCCGACAATCGTCGGTTATTATCAAGAAATTTTAATCAACTTAAATCCCAGAGTAATTACTCTTACTTTTCATCGAACGGGTTTGAGAGCTGAAAACATGTACCTTCAGCAAGAGGAACCAAAGTTTCTGCAATCGACATGTCAAGGAATTTATCTAGTCACGTTTTGTGGTCCAAATGTTTCTTGGGAAAATATCTGATGGAATCATATCGTCAAATGGAAAAAAAGTTGTGTTTTTTTTCTTCTAAAATTTTGCTAAGAATTGATCAGAGAGATTGAAGAGTGAACTCACATTGCTATAGGGAAAAGTTGCCCAACTGAAAAGTTCGTTTTGATCCCTCAGCTCAAAATCAGTAATGACCCCTTCAATCTCAGAAAGTGAAAACAAATATTTTTGCGTGTTCAAATACTTTTGTGCAAACCTCTTTTACCGATTATAATTCATGTATGAAAAAAGATTGCTCTTGAGTATCTGAACAAGCAAAAAATCTTTTTACATTTCTTGAGATTACGAAGGCCATCGGAAACCAGGGAACTATGTGCACAACATATCCTTTAACAAGAAAAACGACGCGCAGAGCACAACACTATCAAAATACATATAGAATCTGAAAAAAAACGAACCGAATTACACTAGAAACAACCAGAAAAACGGCACCAGCTTATAGTAGCACTTCAAAATACTGCACACTCTCTTTGGGAGAGAAAAATTGCCATAATCACCTTCCATCAACGTGATAAACTGCTTAACAAAAGATCAGATCACGTATCAAAATGCTGACACGAAAACAAATTATTTCTAAGATACCTAAGGCCACACAGCGACTCCGGGGATTAGGGTACATTCCTTCAGCATAAAGCAATAATCCCCCTCTGTGAGAAAAATTGTTTTTCAATAATAATAATAATAATAATAATGATAATAATAATAATAATAATAATAATAACAATAATAATAATAAACAACAACAACAACAACAACTTAACCCCAAAATATAAGAAATTCCATTTTATCTGCTCCTTCCCTCACCTGACATTGAGCACCCGATATGTAGAGGATGCTTCATCAGGAGTAGTAGATGGATTGACAATTGTACTGGCATGAAATTTTGAGTCTCTGCGAAGTACTGAAATTTCTATGTACATCAATTTACGTATCGTCTATCCCCGATATGAAGCACTCTTCAGCTATGGATAACTTGACCTCAAAAAATGATAACAATATATGTCACGGGTATCCTTGTACTATTTGGGTTCGGGACTGATGTCTTCGTCAAATCACAGATTAAGAAGATCCTGGAGTGCAAGGAGAATAAATAATGAAGGAGATAGGAGCTTGGTGTAGCTTTATCATAGTGATTCGGTGCTTCTAGTGCAATCACAATACGGGAACCTCTTTGGAGCTGGTTTAGATTATGGTGAAGAACCACAGTAAGATGGGCAACAGGTTTTTTCCTAAAAGTCCATGTGCTTGGTACTCAACTTTATAGATAGAAGAACATTGGAGCATATTTGGGAGAGCGAGCCGGGTGCTTCCGCCAAGATATACTGGATGTTGAAAACTTTTAACAAGGAACACGTGACGGGAACATATAAGGATAATATTCTGGAGCCATTGTTCATGAATCTGAAATACATCACTCACAATTGCAGATCTCGAAAAGCTGCTCATTCCGAAATATTTGAGGATCGCTTACAATCAATATTACCGTATATATATATATATATATATACATATGTCAACTAAGATTCATACGTCAGTGTTTTTATAATGCTTTTTTACGTAGTGAAAACATGCAAATTCATCTATTCCTTCATATTTTGTTGTTTGTGTGGTTTTTTTCACATGCAATTTTAAAAAGTGTAAATGAAAATATGCAAATTCATTTGTACTATTGGAAATAGGAAAAGTTCAAAATATAACTGTCCTGATCACGAAAGTGAAGTTTGAAGGTAACAATTAACATTTTTTTCTTCTACCATTTACGCATGATTAGTAAATAACATTCACAAGCCAGGAACAAACATCATGCAGTACGGTGTAATATTTATATATTTTATGAACTACAAACAAATAATACTTGAGAATTATGAACATAAAAGTTTGGTTTTTTTTACAGAGTCGATAGTAAACCGTCGCTAAATATGGTACATTGTAATTTAGTGATTTTCAAAGTGATCCAAACTTCCCAGATAACATGGGGGGGGTGGTGGAATGAGTATATTTGGGAGCCGTTTGGATGTAACTCAAAAATGAATTGCGTTTAGGTTCGACGAATCAATTTTTGATGATAGAACACTGTTAAATCTGAGTTACACAATACTATTGATTACTAATTTACTTTTTCTACTAGAGATTTCATACTAATGCTCAACGAACTAACTTTTTGAAGTATAAAAGCGATAGAGTAACTACGTTGCCGTAGCTAAATTTTTAACACAGAGGAGGTTTTTTGGTAGTATGTCGCTGGAAAAATTGGGAAAAGGAGTGATCAATGAATGTAATACTTCTTTCGCGTTTAGTTGGGCGGTGAACAGTAAAAAAATCCAAATTTTCAAAACCAAGCGAAAATTCTGTCAGACACTAACTAAGTTATTAATTTAATATCAACTTACATTGCAAATAGAATCTGCACCCATTATAATTTAGGAAGGGAACTTTCGAAGGAGGCAGAAGAAAAAGGTTTTCTCGGCATAACTAGGAGTCAAAATGTTTAAATTTTCAGCCCTCTACCTCCATTGGTGTGGCCTGTCCACGTGATACATACATAACCAGTTAGCCAGCCGGACCAGCTTATAAACTGAAGAAAACCTATGGTGACAGTTTTGGTTGCAGGTTTCTAATTACAAAAATGTTCTAAAGTTCACAAATCAGTCCCTTCATTTACGAGCAATTTGTGCCTTCACCGATTTTTCCCTTGATGTTTGTAAATCTCTGAAAGCAATATCATATTATTATGTTTTTATGCGATTTCAACACCAAATTTGTTCTAAGTTAGTAATGGGTATATCAGGTTTTTTGATTCGTCAAAGGGTAGCAGGGGGGCTGATAAGGTTAAGAACGATTGCTATAATGTCTTTCAGTGTGAAGGGTTTGACCTACATTCGATGACCTATTTGTACAGTTCTGATGTTACAGTATACTGTATTTGTTTATTGCGCAACTGTTTTACACTACCTTATTTGAAGATAACCGTTGCCAAATAGGGCTGCTATCAGCTTAGCTTGAGGCCCCTTACGAGATCTAAATCTGGGCCCGGAAAGCAGCACCTGCAAACCCAGGTCCTCAAGCACTAAGCAAAGGCGAACACACTTCGACACTTATACAAACAGACTCGATTACATTAACTCTTCCGCCGGTGCCCAAACTCGTCTATTTGACACGCATATACAAGTCCCGATGTGTATCAGGGTGCCTGCATGTATTCAGACACGTAAATATGAGAATCCCTATAAACACTCAGGGCTTTATAAACAGACTGTTCCCATACGTTCTTGTTTACATTAGACGTCTAGGCTTGCATCCCAACAATGTGTTGCTTTCCTCACAATCCGCAACATAAGTTAACACTTATACAATAAAGATAGAAGTTTCTGTTAGCAAATACCTATTCCAGTGATTCCTGTTCGTCGCAGCTCCCCCTGGTGAGCACCACAGGATGTTCAAAAATTTCAATTATTCTAGGCATCCGTAATTCAAGGAAAAAAATTGCCGACATGAAATTAACCGGACATCCGTAAAAGATGAATATTCTCTCAAATGCTACAACACAGCAAATCCTAAATAACTTTTCCTACCAGGTTGGAAAAGTAACCTACTTACTTTTGTATAATACGCATTTGCGTATGATACACACCGCTAATAATTGGTTATGGAGCCCTGGGAAACATCTCTCGTGTATAATGCACACAGAATTTTCAGAACTTTTAGCAGCTAACTTTAACCATCGTTCATTTTTTTTACCCGGTTCGATTGAAAATAAAATTTTATGTGATTTACACAATGTTTTGAAACACAGAAATTACACAGTATTTAGAGCATGCATGCAGACACGTTCACATGAAACTAATCCAGTGTTTAATAGAAGGCTTGAACTCCTTGATTAACATTAGTGACCTTAGACAACACATAAAATTTACTTACAGCTCATGCTGCCTGGGATACGGCCTCAAGCTTGGCCAGAAAATGTGTAACATTGATTTTTCGTGTATAACACGCAAGTTTTTGGTTTTGAACTGAGAAATAAGTGCGTGTTATACACTAATGATTACGATATATGTATTTGGTCGTGTCACCCCGTTTTTCTTTCCGTCTGTCTCTCCATTCGATATCTCCAAAACTATTCAATCAATTACAAGTAAATTTTGTGGATAGGCAGCAACAGGCTAAAAGAGGATTGGTTGAATCTTAGGTTGGATCCAATTAAACTATTTTTCAAAAATTTATATTTATGCTCATAACTGTCCACACGATATCTCTAAAAGATGAATTTCTGTGGAATGGACAATAGGCTACGAAAGAAAGGCAATTACTTCCCTCGACATAGACGTAGGCAGAGATATTCACTCTCTGGGTGCTTTCCAGTTCCATTTGCAATCTTTCAGTAGAACAATCTTGACCTTTGAAGACAAGAATTAGTCCTAAAAAGAAGGGTATACAACCAATGTGTCCTCCCTATAGTCACCTATGGAGCTGAAATATGGGACCTAACTATAAGATCGAACCTCAAACTGAGAACCACGTAACGTGCACAGGAGAGAATCATGCTCGACACCACCTGGAGAGATTAAAAGGAAGCACAGTAGATTAGAGGTTTCTTGGTTTGCTGGTTTATTCAACAGAATATCCACCCTTAATGGGTTATTCAACGCCGAAAACAGTTCTGAACTGAAGAGTTCGTATGTTTTGTTTTTGTTTGTTTTTGTTTTTGTTCTGTTTTTTTTTTGTTGTTGTTTTTTTCACAAGAAATAAAATTTGGAATATAACCCCTTTTTTACAAGAAATAAAGTTGAGAATATAGTTCACTTTATATAAGAGAGAAAAATTTGGAATATATTTTTTTCGGCGAGTGGGATTGGTCAGGTTTCTTTCTTTTTACCAGTCTGGCTTGGTTGGGCCTACTCAAAATTAAATTCCCACCAGCACAGACACTACGTCAGTACTTATTCGTGGAGTAAGAAGATATCAAAGAATCCATTAGAAAACTCAAATGGCAATGGGATGGTCATGTAGCAAGAATGTCAGATAACGCCTGGACATCACTACTCGCAACGTAAATACCCAGATCATCTGCGAAACTGTGGCTGACCGAAAGTAAGATGGCCTGACGAACTAGACAAGTTCAGGCAGTATTGGCACCGCGACGCCCACGATAGAGAGAGAGGTCTGGCAAATCTTTTGGAAGCTCTATGTCCAACAACGAACGCTAAAAGGCTAATGATGATGGTAGTGACGATAATGATGATGATCTCTGAGAAGCTTGGGTTGTTGGGGAAAAAAGCGACTATCGAGCCAAAATCAACTCAGCACAGGATATGAAGATTTGTTTCTTCAGTTTTGATTCCCAGATTCAAGTGACTCTTTGGTTAACAAAAGCCTTAACCACCTAACTAGTAATTATAGTTATTGCAAGGCAAACAAATATAAATTTAAAACTTTCATCTAATAACCTAATTAACCTAACAATATGAACGTAAATGCAGTTGATAAAATGATATACTTGGACTATTTTCCTTGTTTAAATGTTCATTTTTTTCTTAAATGAAGACCGGAGGGTATACAGCCGAAACGTTGTGAAATAGATTGGCATAAAGGCGAGGAAAATAGTTCAACCATATCATATATAATGATTAAAACACATCGTCAAGCATAAATTAGACAGTTATTACGTTTTCCTATACGAAATGACCGTTTTTCACTATTTGTCCTAATGTTGTTATTTCGACAAGTTCAGAAATTGTAATTATACATATTCAACATTACCTTTCTTTCAAATTTTCGACTCATGATTCATCACATTAGTTTTAATGAGATAATCTCTTCACTCTCAAAGACACCGTACTTAAATGAAATCAAACTATTGTTTTAATATGAGTTCAAATACGGTGAAAGCACTATTCAAGCTCTCAAGAATATCTATTTTGCATTTGGAGTGGAAACTGTCCCAGAAAGAACAGTGCAGGGTTAGAATTCAAGGGAAAGGGGTACAAGGATAACTGTTCGAGCTCTTGCTCGAAATGTAAAGATTTGGAAAACAACTCCAGAGTCTGACCAAACACTAGTTCCTCTCATAAACGACCATTTCATGAAGAGCAACCTAATAAATGCAATGGTTGAGTTTTTTCTGACTTGAAGCACGGTGAAAAAATCCTTACGTACTAAGGGCGCCCTGATTCGGAAAATTTGGTAACCAGTGACCAATACTTCACAGACATAAGTCAGCGGAATGTTGCTGAGGGTTAATGCTTAGCAAACTTATTTCACAAATCCTTACTGCTGAATAGTGAGTTCCATCATCAAACAAGTGAGAACACTTTGAGTGACTTTGGGTGATATTAAGCCAAAAGAAAACCTCGATGAGTCGAAATGTCATAATGTGATAGAATAATTACCACTACTTTATATGGGGGTAACATTTTTGAGCATCCCCACGGCCAGCAAATATATTAGTGATGATGGTATGAGCGATCAGAGGTTAGGATGTAGTACGTACACAAGTCAGGGATGTACGAAAGGAGAAAAAAAAGGAGCATGCTGACAGCTCGTTGCCCTCCCGAAAAACGCCGGACTACTTTTTTTGCTTTTTACCCTTTTTCGTAGAAGCGAACTTTTAAAAAAAACAGAGCATACCTTTACCAATACCATACAAACCGAAGTTTGCAGTGTCTCGGCGTGGGGTAATGGTTAGCGAGCTAGTGAATAAATAGTTCACAATTATTTGCTCTGCGGCATATGGTTCTCTTGTAAATGTTTCCCAGCATGAAACTTCCTTTCCAACGATATACAATATACCCATATTTGATGATTCTTTCCCTGACTTGAGTACCACAGCAAAAATCTGCCATTATAGAGAAATGGTGTTAAAATCTTTTTGCAACTAATTTGGGGTGTCTACCCTAGTTATCATTACTCACTGAAGTTCCCTCTAGCACATTCAATTGGTTTCATTGGTCAACTCAGATAGTCCTACCGAGCCCTATTACAGTGCCAGGATTTATGGTGCAAAAATGGGTTTTCTACGAAAAATGAAGCAGCTGCTTATGTAATATTTCATTTTAGTTGGTGAAGCAAAAGAACTGTACCATTGAAGTTTGGCCACCTTGGGTGGTACCTATATCCGATCTGACCCATGGACTAAATGTTAACAAATGAGAATACCATAAGTATTTACTGAGTTTAACGCAAAGCCAATTGAATGGGTCAACCAGTGGAGACCAAACCAACTACAAAGTAGACATTGTTGCACAGACTTGCTCGCTTACCATTACTTCATGGTGAAGCACACCAGACTCTCTACATCAATGATGCTGAACGTCAGGCACACACCCTACTGGTATCAATTTGAATATATTGGGTGGGGGACAATTTGGGAATTGGGTAAAGAGAGCGAAAACTCTGTGACTTAAACCAGAGTCGTGTTAAGGCTTAAGCTCTAATTAAACAATACTAACATATTCTAGTTTCACAATTCTATGGTAGGATAGGATTCTCATTTCAGTTTTGTTTTTGAAATTTTGATACTTTGATTTTGATTTTGATATGCAAAGCAAAGTTCCTAAAATACTTACAGCGTGAATAACCAAAACATCGGGGCTTTTGTTTTCGGTTTGAAGAAGAAAAAAACGAAACAATGTGACATGTATCGGCGCCCTAATGTACAGTGACTGAAAGTAACGGAAATATCGCGAGTGAAAGTTTGTCAAGTTTTGATTTCCTCAGCTTAAAAAAAAGAATCATTGGGCATATATCATATAGGGCCGTGCATATAACCTCAGTTCCTATCGCTTTCATGGCATAATTCGAAGGGTTGCGAAAAATATCCTCTCGTCCAAAAAAAATGGTCGCGAAAATTTTTATTTCATAAAAAAATAAATAAATAAAAATGAATTAAAAAAAAAGTTTGAGAAAGCCCTGTAGCTATCTAACGATAACCCCACGTCGAGTTGCACTCTGTGGGTCTTTGTGAGCACACACATACAGACATGAGCATACATACTTGGACGCCCACATCTAAACAAACAAAATAAACAATGCTAAGAAGAAACAAATGATAATATGTGTTATATTGTTGTACTTTTCAGGAATTTAGAGGAAGAATGGGTCCCCGTGTGCAGCAAGGTGAAAGAAAAATCGGTTACGCCCAAAATAAATCTCTGTCCGTTCAAATGTCAACATTGGTATGTGGATGGATATAGGTATATAGGTAAAATTAGTTGTACGCATTTATAAATCCAGAACAGTGATTTAGAACATTAGATGCACGCCCCACAAGAAGGCAATTAGACTATATAGCGGGTCAATTTGGAATTTGGGTGTGAAGTACTAAATATCGTTCAGCGGATCAGAACTGAGTCGTACTAAGGCTTAACTGATTAATTCCTAATTACACAATACTATCAATTACTAATTGTACCATAAGTCCCTTAGTAACTGATGATTCATCCATTAACTTTGTGAGGTATGGAAGCGAGGAAGCTATTGAATAGATGTTACTAGATTTAGCCCAACGAAGAAATTACAACCAGTTTAGTAAATCCCTCAATATATATAGATCAGTATTTTTTGTACATGGTATTCGTTTCTTTACAGATATTCTTCACGTTTTGAAACTGGGAAGACAGAAAAATGAAATAGATGTAGGTATCACTATATCCTTTAGTTTTAAAATATACAATCACTCATCTGAAATAACTAAAAAGGTAGCTGAGATAACAGGGATAATAAGATCAAGACTCAAGATCTTAGACTGAAAAACCTTCAAGACACTATACACAACATATATCAAAACCAGATTTAGAATGCACGGATCAAGATTGGAATCCACACTACGAAAAGATATTCACAGAAGTAGAAAACATGCAATGAAGGTCAACGAAAATGGTCCCAGAACTTGAAAACATTCCCTGTGAAGACAGACTTCAAAAACTAAAACTAACTACATTAGAAGAAAGAAGCATAAGGGGAGATTCAGTGCAAACATTAAACAATAAAAGTTATTTACAATGAACAAAAGAAACAACATTCATAACGTAAACTGCTAAAAAACACTGAAGAGACCATCTTCTTTCAAAAAATAATAAACAATCGTAACTCACTAGAACAGTACAACCCAAATATAACAATACTGAAAACAGTGAGCAACTACAAAGAAAGAAATACAACAATTACATGACATAGAGAAAAGAAGAAAAACCTTTTGAAGTAAACAATTTTCACAGAACCGAGATAAGAGCACAAATATTTGCATTATTCTACTTGCATATTTTTGTATGTGGTTCATGTGATTTATTTAATTAGTCTTGTTAATGGAAGCGCTGCAAAATATCCAGATATTAATTGGCATCGGAGTCTTTCCTCTTGAGCAATTATTTCGGTAAAATTTCTGACTTTCTAATAACATTATATTATTAAACTTTTTCAACAACAAATGTGCTATATTATAGCAAAGGGGACATCGAACTTTTTGAACCGTCGAGGCATGGAATCGAATATAACCAATGGTCTAAAGTGTGTTTGCTAGTTGAGGTAAGTATATACTTACCCTACGTTACAAATGATACTGTTCAAGTTCATATTTAGATACAAATCGTGGATTAACAAGAATATATATATATATATATATATATATACATATATATATATATATGTGTGTGTGTGTGTGTGTGTGTGTGTATATATATATATATGTGTGTGTGTGTGTGTGTGTGTGTGTGTGTATAAGTGTAAGCCGGAGGTTTTTACTCAGTTAAGTACAAAACACGTCACGCTATGTTTTTGTTCATTTTTAAGAGTGTAGAACGAATATTTCCAGGTTGCCAGTTTGGAATTTTTTCCATTTTTTCCCGAAGAAGCGAGTCCAAAGTTGACAAATTCAAAGTTTTTGCAAATTTACGAGCCCAGTTTCGCTGATTTAGATTTTTAAATGATTTTTTTAAAATTTGTGACTGATTTCTACAATCGAAAAAATGAATGTTTAACGAAAGTTTGTCGACATGTATGCAATAACTGAACAAATGGTAGGCAGACTTATCAATGTTTTTGAACACAACGTTTTAGCAATTTTACCCAGGTGATGAGTCGGTTTATTTTTGACCGTTGGGATAGGGTAGAAACCAACTCACTAAACAGTCATGTGGAAAAGTTCGTATTCCCTTGTCTATTATCGACAGTAGTTGGTTTATTTCTTTCTTCAGTTGTTGACAGTACTTGGTGTCAATAATTCATGGTTATCTGAAGTTGATGCCATGAGGGGCTGGGTAAAAGCATTTTCATCCGACACGGTCAGTTTTATCAACCACCGTTTGTATTTTTGTTTCTGCTTGATTTTAGGGGAAGGTCACTCGTCCACGTCCTCATTGAGGCTCACAACCTGGTTAAGCTACACAGATGACATTTACATTCTTGTAGCACCACCAAGAAAACGTACAAATGCTTCTTGCCAATGTGAACTCTATAAGACCTTCGACCCAGTTTACAATAGAAAAGAAAAAGGGCAATACTCTAGCCTCCCTGGATGTGATAATCACTCGCCCAGGGCAGGGAGTTAGGACTTTCGTACACCATAAACTCACTATTACCGGACTATACCCGAACTCCATCCCATCACACACATAGTGTGGAAAAAGGCAATCACACGTAACCTACAACACCGGGCCAAACAAATACCAACAAGAGTTTGTGAACATCCGACACAACTTCCGGGAAACTATAACCCAAATATCATACCAACTCCCACAGGCGAAAGCAAGAGGGCAGATGATGAAGATCGAAAAAAAAAACGCAGTCTGGTAACCCTACATTGAAGGGAGTACTTCCACTCTGGAATCACCTGACCAAGACCAAAACCCTATCTGACGGAAATTTGACTAAGAACTGTGTATACTGCATCATGATGTTGAGGTGAATACAGAGGAGAGACTGTCACCCGTGAAGAGACCACTAAGCCAGGCTTGGCGGATCATGTTTGGAGGGAAACTATGGGCGGGAACTAAAAATTTGGACAGTGAACAATATTGGAGGATGAGACACCAGGAGAATTCAGTACCTACAGTTGGTTCTGATAACCTTTCAACAGACAGAGTATGGAACTGGACACGATATGGGAGCCCCTGTTCCTAAAGTAACGCTACTTGTGTCGAAGGTACACAAACAGACGCACACACACACACACACACACACAACAAAAACAACAAAAAATTTAAATTATCAAAGGCTTTTCTACATTTTCAGCTTAAACAAATGGACTAGATTAAATCAATGGAAGTATTCCCAGATTATCCCCCTTGTACCACATCAGTCCTAGAAAACTTTGACCTTTACTAGGTTATCTCACTTATTACCTTTTTTCATGGAACATTGGCACGAGTGACGAACCTCTGGTTTCAAACATGTACAAAAATACAAATCATGGCTGAAACAACAGATTATATCTAAGATGTTTTAGCCCCATCCCCAGATGCCCCCCTCATAGCATCAACTCAAGATAACCACGGGTTTTCGATACCAATCAACTATCAACAACTGTAGAGAGAGATTACAACCACACCCGACGATAGACGATGGAATATGTAAGTTTCCATACGATCATCGAGCTAGGCTCTCCCCTTGTCTCGATGGTAAAAAAAAACACGCATTCATCACCTGAAGGAGGCAGAGGAGTGCTGCGGCCAAAACGTTGTTCTTCAAAAAATGAAGCCACATGAGAACAAAAGTCTGCTGAACACTCTACTTAATGATATTCCCTCATCTAAGGTATTCAGAAAAAAATCATCAAAGTGTTAATCTTGGTTCTAATTGCAAATAAATTGTATAAAGTTACTGGCAAAAAAATCATTTTAGGGAAGGATGCCTATGGCTACCCATAGTGTAGAGATGTGTCTCTTGCTTGTGAGGATTACCGGGTTCACCATGGGATAGCATACTACGCGATCCCAACTGCTCACTGCACCCATCTAGGCACTGACCAGAATCGACGTTGCTTAACTTCAGTGATCGTGCGAGAATCGATGTATCCGACACGATTTGGCTGTAAAATCATGATCATGATGTTGACGATGACAGTGTGGTGATGGTGGTGCTGATGCTGGTGGAGATCATGACTACGAGAAATGCATGATAGAAAGAACTAAATCTCTTTTAGGAACAATAAACCCAAACTGTCACCCAGACAGTCGAAATACTTTTCTCCAGTTTCCAAGACGGTCTGGCTAACTATATCTGTCCGTCTGTCTCTCTGTCTGTCTGTCTGTCTCTCTCTCTCTCTCTCTTTCTCTCTCTCTCTCTCTCTCTCTCTATATATATATATATATATATATATATATGTGTGTGTGTGTGTGTGTCTGTCTGTCTGTCTGTCTGTCTGTCTGTGTGTCTGTGTGTATGTGTGTGTGTGTATCATGCATGCGTACAGGCTGCATCAATTATTATACCTACAAAAAAGCTTTTTTTTTGTTTTTTTAATCCATCCCTAAATAGGTCTTTAGGGGGGGTCATGAGGTGGGTGCGCAATTTGTGTTTACGATAAATTGATGTCAAGCTTGTGTCTGGTTTTTTTTTTTTTGAATACTCAGACTTTTTAGAGATTACTGCCCAACAAGAGTCGAAAGAAGTAGCTTGTTCACCGATCAGCCCCTTCTCTCGATATTCTGATTGATCAGATGGCATGCTGCCAAAGACATGGGTAAGATGACGGTCTGTAATGAGTGACTAACCAGACCTCTACTAATAAACCTTTTCAACATCAAATTTGTCTCATCATCGTAAGGGGAGCATCAAGTTTTTTTTGTTTTGTTTTTTTTACTGCAAATGTTGGGTATGGGCGGGAAAGGGTTAAGTTTGTTTGGTGGCTGGGGTAGTTGTGTATTCCCTCCCCTCACAGCAGCTGCACGAACCCAGAACAGGTATGGTTAGTCGCTCAAGATGATGATGATGATGATGATGATGATGATGATGATGATTAGGTCTTGCTCTTTACAGGACAAAATAACGAGAAGTGCTTGATAGGGAAGATTTGGAATCTTTCTTTGACGGAAGGTCCATTCGAGAATGGAGAAAAGGAAAGATAAATAGATTGCGTCACCTGACGAACGGGAAGAGATGCTTCACCTGCCGTGTAACTGTGTAAGTGCGATTGTTGTCTTGCCAAATAGAGAAAACGCAAAGAATTTTCTTGGGGGCGATGGGGGGGGGTTTGAGGAAACAGTCGAGAGACTAACAAGTGCTTGATTAGTTACACAGAAGTAACGAGGAGAATTACCGTTGATAAACAGGAAATGCAGATGTCGAACGGAATAAACAGTTCGGGTGCAAAGCGGGGGTATGTCACTATTCACCATCATTAGTCCAGGTACAACAACTACTACCACCATTGCAACAACAACAACAATGAACTAAAAAAAAACACTTTTTCAAACAGTAAGGTTCAACCCCCTCAGGCGTCAAAAAGTGGAACCTTCGATTTAGACAGATTTTCCCCTAGCATTGGATTGTTTCAGAAAAAGTGCGTTGATTTCTTGCCAAAATCGAGACATAACTTGACGCATTTTTTTATAGTATTTTTTGAGCAATCATATCTATAATGTTTGAAAATCAGTGAAAGACGTCTGGTTAATTACTCAACAGAAACCATCACATGACTATCATTTACTGTGTTGGGGATGATTAATTTTAAAAAATCGGATGAAGGATGTCATTGAATAAGTTCTCTCACCTGTTGTTTGAATAGTGATCACTAAAAATTTCACATTTTGAAAAAATGAGGTGGGCATAATATATTAACCAATTTAGCATTTAAAGAGATTTTTGAAAAAAACAAAGAATATTTTTTGTAGCCATAATAAGGGGTAAATGATTAATTTTCCAGCCCCTGGCCCCACGTGTGCAACCTGTACGTGTGATACATATATACATAGTCATCCAGCTGAATCAACTTGTAAAACTAGAGAAACCTATGTTGACAGAATTGGTTGACAGTATCTCCATATCAGCTTTTGAGGTTTTGATATCCCAAAGGGAGATCCATTTTTTTTTCACTCAGAAATCAAAGACGACGATGATTGAAATTTGAAATAAACTTTCAGTTTTATTATTCTTTGTCTCAAAACAATACAAACATTGGTTCACATATTTAAGAAAAATGAATAACTATAGAGAGTCTGTGATATTTTTCGGATGAATTATACTCTTGCCAATAGATAATCATGTAAATAAATTACTTATTGTTGCAGTTTATATATGTTTTCAATCTTATAAATAAATGATAATATTTATAGATTATAATCTTATATTTGATATAGTAATGATTTGTTTGTTTTTGTTTGTTTTAGTTCGTTTTTTTTTCATTTTATTAAAGTTCGAGGAACCCTTCTTTTTTCAAAAACATAAGTGGGGAGATGTAAATGTTGGCTTCTTTTCGAAATAATTCTGTGCTGAATGAAAATCTGTCCTTATCAAATGATCGATTTTGACGATGGTGTGCTTAGACTTTGAAAAAAAAAACGTTGTAGAAAAAATCAAAATCCAGTGATTCAGTCTTTGAATTTTGAATTCATAGCATTAGTGAATAATTAAAGGATAAGTGAAAAGAAGAACCAATGTGTTTCACGTATGATCTCTGGGATGTGACTCTTGATAGCAAAAAGGTGTTTGCTATACTTGCAACAGGACATGCCCGTCACCATTTGAGTTTCTGACGAGATTCATAAATACTTCCTCTTCATTCTCTAATAGGCTGCGCTGTCTTGTAATCTTTCGACGTGATGTTGAATATTATTTTCTTCTGGTTGACACTAATTAATATAATCACTAAATGCAAACGTTGTTGGACTTTCTCCTAGGTCTGCCAGATCCCTAGATTTCGAGCGTCGCCGCACCAATATCTTCTGGTCCTGTCTAAATCGTTAGGCCACCTTATCCTATGGCGGCCACAATTCTACATATGATCTCTGGAAGTTCACCTTTCGAGTCGTGATGACATTCGATTGTCTGACATGGCCTGTCTGATACCATTCGAGTTTTGTAAAAGATTCTAAGATATCTTTAATTCTATTTTCCTCTTATATACTATGCTGTCACGTGGTCTCTCCATGTGATGTTAAACATGATTTCATCTAGAGCATGTTGCAGGGTCATTAGTTTTAGGCTCAATCTTTTGCTTACATTCCATGTTTAAGCTCCATTGATGACTATCGAAAGGACGCATCAGTACCACGTTTATAACTTGGGTAATCGGGCCCAGGAATGACAACTGCGTAGCAAGTGAATGGTAGATAATCAAAAGTCAGTTACAAGTTCACCACTGAACGGTGGTGTTATTTTCATTATAAGTTGAAAAAAAAATTACGTGTAAAATGACACTTATTTAAGTTTTAAAAATCTCAAATTGAAATTTTGTCCTTTTCTGGGGAAGTTGGCGATAATACCGATGGGCAAAACTTTGGTTTTCTGTCCACTTGTCGACCGCCTTATATCACAAAATCCGCTATAGTGAACCGCGCTATATTTGGGGACGCCTGTATACAGTATTTTCATATGTGTACGGCATTTCAATGCCTCAAGACAAATATTGACCGAGTTCTCAAAGGTCAGTTCATGACCGAATTCAGCTTATTACGCTCGCTGACCTAGAAATGATCATCAAGTAATGTCTACTAGGGTCACATACTCAACAATGTTGGTATATAAACCATTAAAGAGGCTAGAGATGAAAGAAAACAATAACACAACGTGGGAAAAGAAAGAGAGAAAGAAATGGGAAGAGAGAGTAAATAAAAGGAAGAAAGGGTTCGGAGAGGAATACTGATGGAATGAAAAAGAAAGAAAGAATGGAATAAAGAAATAGAGCAAAAAAGAGGAAGAAAGACAAGAACGAATTGGAAGAAAATGATAATTTGAATGAAAACGAGTGAAGAAAGAGAGAAGGAAAAAAGAAAAAAGAAGAGCGAAAGAATTAGCTGAAAAACTGGGATGAAATAAGCAAGCAAGTAAGAAAGAAAGAAAAATGAAAGAAGGAATAATTAGAGTAAATGGGTTTGAAATTAAAGGAAGATTGAAAAAAAGGCTGGTCTAGTCCCTCAATGGAAACCATCAAGTGACCAACATGCCGTGTTAGGGATGATCAATTGAACATTCAAGAAGAAATAATCATGAATAAGTTGTTCCTCTCGCTTTTTTAATCATTAATCATCAAGATAGTCTAAATCAAAAAAAAAAAAATAAATCAAGATGGTCTAAGCTAAAGATAAATTTAACAAAAACTTACATTACAAACTGCCCTCCCCCCTCCTGAAAAATATATTTAGGAGGCGAATTTTCAAAGAAGCAAACAAACATTTTTTCATACATAATAAAGAGAAAATGTTGAAAATTTCATCCCTGTAGCTCCATTGGCGAGGCTTTTACGCGTGATACATACATACATACACACTTGCATACATACATACACACATGCATACATACATACATACACACATGCATACATACATACATACATACATACCTACATACATACATTCATAGCCAGACTCACCGACCATAAAAAATAAAGAAACCTATTTTAACAGTTTTACGGTCAGTTTTGATTTACGGTCTCTAAAATAAAGGACAAAGAATGGAAAAACGAGGTTTGTCAGAAAAGCGGTTCCTATTCACTATTAAAAAATGAGTTTGTTTACATGTGGGGCCAGTTTCTGATAACCCTTGAAGGAACTGTATTTATAATCATACGCATACAAGAAAGGTTATCTTGGAATGTTCATGGTCTACTGTCTTATTACTTTATTTCATTCTGCTTGATCATCATCATCATCATCATTATCATCATCATCGTCATCATCATCACTGTCATCATCATCACCGTCATCATCCCCCGAGATTTGCCAGACCTCTCGATCAAGTGCGTTGCGGTACCAATATTTTTTTAATTTGTCCAACTTGTCACGCCATCTAATTGTAATTGCCGGTTGCTATTTCACATAAAAATCTATGTGAGTTCGCCTTGCGATTGCTTTTTATGACATCTGTTCGTTCCTTGATAGAATATGCGGTCTTGTGAGCTCTCCGTGTATTATTATTAAGCATGATTCTTTCCAGTATACATTGTGTGGTTCTTAGTTTAAGAACTAATATCTCAGTTTAGTCCCATGTCCCCGCTTTATGTGTTATTCAAATGAATGTTCCAATTAAATCTGTTCGTTAAAAGATATTATTTTCACTGTAAATTTTTTGAAAAATCCTGTTTGGTGTCGTCTTATATCAAGTTCTGCAAAAATCTGCTTAAAATATTTATTTAATACCCCGTCGGGGTGTTTGATTGTTGAATAATCCTCTGGAGCTTTCTCAGCAGTAACTTCTTTTATTCAATGTCCAGAATCGAAAAACTAAGTCAGTACCATGAAATTTATGTGTTATTAAGATACGTTAAAAGAGTTGGGGATTATTGGAGGGATTGGGAGACAATAGAGATGTTTAAGAATGTGCATGATTTAGAATTAGCTGACCTTGACGAATTTATCCTGGGAGGAAGTGCAAGGGGCTGAGGGGCTGAGGGGCCACGCGTATAAGGTAGAAGTGATTAAAATACCAGAACTAGAAACTAGTGAGACTATGGAATAGATTTCCAGAAAATATATAGTGAATGATTTTAAAAAGGAATATATTTCTAACTACACCGTAAATGTTTAAGGACTGAGATATTGTGTAAATATCATTATCTGTGCTTGTACATGCAATTAAAAACTGCCAACCTAAACTCTGAAGATGGGTTTCTTTCAGTTTTCAAATTGATCTGGCTGGTTATGTATGTATGTATGTATCACGCAAACAGACGGAAGTAATGGAGCTAGAAGGCTGAAAATTTGAAACTTTGCTCCTTATTATGTCCCGGAAGAATTTTTTTTTCTTTTCATATTTCCTCTGAATATCTTTTTTGGGATATGGCGGGAAGTATTCAGTTTGAAATGTAAGTCTACATTGACTTAATTACTTAGTTTTTGTCGGCTTGCTTTTTGAAAATTTAGGCTTTCTTTGCCTTACAGATGGCAAGAGAAGTAACTCATTAATTGTTCACTCCCTTTTCTAATTTATCTAATTGATTACCCCCAACGAGGCATGTTGTCAAGAGATTTGAGTTACGTTGTGGTTTCTATTGAATTACGAACAAAACCTGTCCGTATAACCTTTTCCGACTGAAATAAATGTTCTAAGTATTTCAAGTGTTCTATTCAGTCGGAACTTTGATCTGACTTGTTAGTTTGTCTTTCATTTATCGGAGATATCCTTGACTCTAACTACTGCTGCCGATTTAGTGCTTTTCACGCTGAAATTAGCGCGTTTCTTGTTTGCAATGCAAAAATCGCGAAATTGATAAGGGCGTTTTGGCCGTTTTCTGACCACGTTTAGCGTCCTTCTGATGTATTTGGGCTATCTCTAGGATTTTTCTAACTATTTTCATATTGCAAACTTTCAAAACGTTCTAACACTTTTTTGCTGTCAAACTTGCAGGAAAATAATATACGGGCCACTGTTGGTGATTGATCCATAAGTGGAATACCATTTGTTTCTGTTTTTCAAGACCAAACACACGAATGATTTGATACAACAAACAATATATCAATGTATATATATATATATATTTGATACATTTTTTTCTGAAAGCTTAGTCTGATGATAGATTTCACGTTTTTTTTATTATTTTGGTACTGAAACCACATAATTTGGTCCGAATACTATACAAATTTGGTTTGATGGTGGATTCTAAGTTATTTGATTATTTCGGTACTGAAAATATCTAATTTGTTCTCAAGACCATACAGAATTTGATGATGGATTTTA
Organism: Thysanoteuthis rhombus; assembly: GCA_963457665.1. Lineage (NCBI taxonomy): Eukaryota > Metazoa > Mollusca > Cephalopoda > Oegopsida > Thysanoteuthidae > Thysanoteuthis > Thysanoteuthis major. The sequence goes on along the minus strand of OY735203.1, from coordinate 73,370,433 downwards.
CGTTGTTCGATTATTGAGGTACCGAAGCTACTTAATTCATTTCCAAGACAATACGAATGTGGTTTTGTGCAACAAAAGACATCTGGCAACTCTGTTATAAATGAGAAAACCAGGGTCTCGTTGTGCAGTTAGTTGTTCTCAGACGAAAAGCCATAAGTTCAGTGCTAATCGTTCCACCATTGCAATAATATGCACCATAGAAAGAGAAGGAGCCTCATTCTGACGCTTCGACACCGACCTCACCATCACCGAGCACTTTCACCCGGGGGCCCCATTAACGCTACAGTCACCACTTACTAACCTCTAATTATTCCACGTCTAGTATTAACCTCACCCGTAATGTTTTCTTTTACATTTTCTAACTCTTTACTTTCTTTTTTTTTCCAGTGGCCCAGATTAACCAACATTAGCCTAGAAAAATAAGATCTCTCTGGTTAACTATCTGTGGGAAATCATTGTTTCTTCCCCTGTTGTCCGAGAAACAAAAACAATCGTTCCTGTGCGTTCCCACAATCATTTCAGAACCTTTGGCCTCCTTTGCCGTTTACTTATTGTGCCGAGAACAGCCATTACTTTTCTCAGAACCCAACTGATAAATTAAATCGCTCTATCACGAAAACGGTCAAACACCAAATGCGGCAAAGAAAGGCTATTGCATTCGTTTAATATATGTTGTATTATTACCAGTCTTCAAAGCTAAATCATCCCCAGAAAAACGCATAAAGTTGCCTAAAATTGCTAAAAAGCATTGCAAGCCATTTCTGGTCATTTGAATGAGTGAAAATGTCTATATTTGTTTTCAAATGGCCGGGAAATGGTTGAAAATTGGCTTAAATCACTCAGAAGAGAAGGCTGAAAGATAAGGCTGAATGTTGAATTTTTACGCTGGCGAAACAAGAAACGAGATAAGAGAACTATCTGTAATCGGTCGTCTTCATATATCCAGTTTTCTGTCTTTTTGTCGATCTATCTTTCCTTCCACAACACATACCAAAAAGTACTCGATTAATCTTAATGAAATCTCATGGAAAGATTGACGATGGGTTAAAGGAGTCTCGGTTATATTTTTGGCGGATATAGGGAATTTTTTTTTTCATTCAACTATTTTCAAATTCTTCTGTGATACATTTATATATACGCTCATAACTGTCTACATAATATCTCCAATCGTTCTCAATAACTCTCAATTAAATTTTGTGGAGTGAATAATAAGCTCCTAAAAGAGTGATTGAATTTTGGCACAGATCAGAGCACAATTACCTTAGCTACGTCATAGATATATGTTTAAACTGCATGATATCGCCAAAATGTCACGTCTATCAAAACTATATTTCAAAAAGTTCTCAAGGAAAGTCAATGAAATTTCATTGAAGGCTGAGCAATGAGCCATGAAAGAAATAATTACATCTTTAAATCATATACTTTCTGATATTGATTATTTCAATGTTTACAATAATTTAAGAGAAAAGTATTCGTCTTGTATGTATTTCCCCTATATGTGAATCAGTGTCCTACTAAAGCTATACAAAAGATATATACATACATTTCAAAGATAACGTAGGGGTTCTCTCGTGGCCATCCCGAAGAGAAGAACGATGCCAATAATGCAAGACCCCTTTCTTCTACCCCGAAGACCCCTGTCTGGCTTGAATGAATATTTCATTGCATAAAAAGAAAATGCCCAAGATTATAATTAAAAAGAGTAGTATTTTACAAACACGAAAACGCTGAATGCTTAAATCAATGGGTACCTCATTGTTGTAGATTAGTCACAAACTGAGCTAAACTTCGTAAATATCAAGCATATTATACTTCATTATTCAGTATATACACTGCAGTATCGTAATATTGACTATTACGACGGTAATGAGTTCAATTCTAAATGAGTGCTCCACGATTTTTGCTAACTAAGCTGAACTTAGTAAATATCCAAGATTTTCCACGGTATTAAATGTGTATAGGGATTTCACAAAATCACCAAAGGTATCACGAAATCACTAGCTTCACAATCTTACTCTAACATATATGCAAAATGAGGAACTGGTTTACTCTACAAAAGCATGAGAATGTCTTTGATGTTGACACTCCGGGAGCCCCAGAACCTCACTACAAAGAATCTGAAAGAGGTTTTTCTGCTTTTCAAAGCTGGATTGGTACGTTTAGAAGGATGCAAGTGTACATTTAAGGTGTTACAAAAGTAACGCCTAATTTGTCCCAAAAATGAGCGACACTGGCTCGATGATAATTTGAAAAGTTGATGGCTGGGACGACACGGTACTTTCAAACGAGATCTCTGACTCCTCCAGGTTTTTCTAAGGGGAGTTCTCAAGAAAACACGTTATATTTTACAAAATCAGCCACCATACAAGAATTGAGAACCAGATAAAAGAAAGTTGCCCAATTGACGTTGAACTTTGCCAGACTATGTGTTCATCTGAAGCTTCTCTGATTGAATAAATGCATTGAAATGGAAGTTACTTTAGACTTTCTATGTAATGCATGGCATTAGTCTTCGCAGTTGATTTATTGCATCAAACTGTTCTAGAGCGATACTTGTGTAACTTTTGGGACACCTGGTAGATTTGAAAGAAAAAGAGCGCAGTGTTTGTTGCTACTCTAAATTTAACAATGCAGAAAGTAGTTATTTTTTCCGCTATCTGGGAAAATACTTTGTCGAGCTTGAATGAATTACAAATCCGTCGCAGTCATCAATTAGAAAAAAGCATCAATCAAAGATGATGTGTATACAAGTATCCCCGCTTCCCGAAAATTTGCTTTACGACACATTTTTGATTTTACGAAAAAAGACGATAAGCGAAGATCGCGTTTAACATTTGTTTTGCTGTGAGCCATTAAGTTTAAGAGCATGTGGTCCGGTGAGTGTCAAACCCAAGATTGAATGCAGTTAAACTGATTTTTCAGGATTATTTCTGATATAGTGAGGAAAATCTTATTGAAAGTCCCAGGTTTCCTCCTGGGGCTTTTCCAATAAGGCGTTTAACAAGGCCTGCAAACTTTCATAAATGCTTATTACTTAGACAAGATTTTTCAACAATTTTATTCGTATCAGGTGTGTCTGATAGCTTTTCAAAAGTACACCACTAAGCCATAGTTTCAAAGACGGCGTTCAACTACTAGTCAAACCCTTAAAACTGATGATTACTTGTTCATTATTCATCTTAGACCTGTTTTTTAAAAAGTATTTTGTAGTTTCATGTGCTTGATATCAGTATAAAGGTCTATCACAGTCTGACCATTTGAGAGGTTTATTTTCCAAGATGGCATCCGTAATGGTTGCCAGCAAAATTCCTGGAATACACATTCCTTATTTATCCTAGACCAGGTTCGCAATGTTTTTTTGTTGTATCAGGTGCGTTTGTTAATGTACTCAAAGTTCGTCACTGTCTGATCACGAGAAGCATATTATTTTCATGATGGCGTCAAAAAATTTTTAAATTCTTAAAATACCCATTACTCGCTTATCCTATATCTTAGATAATTTTTTTCAATATTTTTATAGTAAACGTATGCAGTAGAAGATATCAAAAGTTTACCACTGATTGGCCATCGGAATGTACAAATTTTAAGATGGCATATAAAATGGCTGTGAAATCCTTAAAATGGCCATTATTCTTCATTATTCACCGTAAATGATAATTTGGTTGTTAAATCTCATATTTTGGTAGTACAAGAATCCAATTATCATATCTATAGTGAAATATTGACAATGATAAACTGATTACAGATTGTGTAGTATGTATATTGGAAATACATTTGATCAGCACCAGATTCAAAATATCCATTGCCACACTTTCATCCCTGGATCTAATTCTTCCCAAGTTCTGTAAGAATAAATAGAGAACATTCTTAGAAGGTGCCATTGTAAGTATTTTTGACTCGTGTGGAAATCAACTGTCTGGCAGACCCTCCAGCTATGTCTTCATCAAAACTTATCATATCTCTGTTGTTAGTTTTCTGATTTGCATAGAAATGTTGATATGGATATGATTAATTGACAGTAATTGATATTTTGAATTTTAGTCATAAAGAGAAACCCGAGGACTTTAATGCTATTTTAACTATGTTATGCAACTATTCAGAAAAATAAATCTGCCTACCTGGATTTTTAAAGGCATTAGAACTAGAAAAAAAGATTAAACATGTCTTGGGTTCCATATTGGAAATTAAACCTTTCCAGGGGTCAGACCTTGGTGAATCTATATTATGCTGTTGAGCAAATTTGATTCTACAAAATATATTTTTAAAGACCAAGTCTGATGAATACTAGACGAGTAATGCGCATTTTTAAGGATTCAGCTATCTTGAACGCCATCTTGAATATCATATCCATCCAGTTGTCAGATTGTGGTAAACTTTATGCTATCGAGCGCACCTGATACCACTAAAAATGAAGAGGAACTTTGTCCAGGATAAATAATAAACGAGTAAAAGGCATTTATAAAGATTTGGTGATAATCTTGGTTATTGGAAAAAGTGCATGGAAGAAACCTGGGGACTTTTAATATGTTACTCCATCGAGGAACTTCTCTGACAAAACCAGCTTGACTACGTTTGCTCTAGGTCAAATGTTGCCTACTGTATTTCTCAGCCCCCTATTCTCTGAAGACCTAAGGTTAACATCATAATGAGTTTGGGGTCTGGGGACGCCCGAAGTTTTCCTTATATGAATCAATAATTATTGCATTGGACCTTTACACCATTTCCGTTCACGAAAGGTTTATTAAAAAAAAAACGTTCCATTTCCAGATAACAAAATCTGTATTTTTCTACATGTATAACATAAAAGTAAAGCATAATATTCGTATTAAGACGTTTCAAAAACCTTAGATATTTCGCTCAAATTCCAGTCCAACCCTGGAGTTGAATTCTCCCCCACCCCTGCAACAACAAGAACGAGAATAACCCTCACCAAATTCAGGGGTTGTAAACTCTCTGCTGTTTGTCCATCCCGTCACGTTAAACCAAACCGATATATAAATTAACAATTCCTGCCGTGATTCGAAATCACGTCGAAGCAATTGCTTGGAGGCAAGTTGATAGGGGTATACATATCCGATCTAAAATGATCATGCGTCTGTTCGTCTATCCACACGATATCTCTGAAACGACTGAACGGATTTCGATGGAAGGGTGGGCGATGGTGTAGGAAAGAGAGGGTGATATTTCCAGCATTTTCCTGGGGGGTCAGTTGAATAACATTTATGGATACGCTCGTGTCTGTCCAAACGATATCTCTAACAGTTCTCAATGAATTTTAATGATATTTCGTGATAAAGTGAATAATAGGCGACGGGAGAACTGATTGTTAAATTTTGAAGCGGATCAATCCACAATTATCTTCTTTCATGTTTTCTCCACACGACATCTCGAGCAGTTCTCAATGAATTTCAATGATATTTTGTGAAAAGCTATGGGAGAACTGAATTTGAAGCGCAGATCCATGCATAATCATCCCCCTTGATAATAGCGTTGATTAAAGTATGCTCGCAGTGAGTGCTTTCTGGTTAGATCTGTAGATCATTTATTGCATTAAGAAAATAGTTTTAAAACGAATCGGGCGTTACTTTTGGGACACTTGGGGGATTTTTGGAAAAAAAAAGAACGTAGCATACATTGCAACTCTAAATTGAATACTGCAGAAAGTAAAAAGGTTTTTGCGTTTCTTAAATATTCAAGTTAAACTTGGATGTAATACGAATCCGCCACAGTCAAGAAGTAGTCAAGAAATAGTCGAAATGTAGTTAAAAAGTAGTTAAAAGTGGTTTACAAGTAGTCAAAAAGTAGTCAATAAATTCTCAAGTAGTGAAGAAGTCAAAAAGGAGGCGGAAACTAGTCAAAAAGTAGTCAAAAAGGTGTTGAAAACTAGTCAAAAGTAGAAAAAAAGTAGTCGAATAGTTGCCTAAAGAATGTATCGAAGATGAAGTGTACACAGGTATCCCCGCTTTCCGAGAATTCGCTTTCCTCAACTATTCTTTTCATTTTACGAAAAAAATGAAAAATGTTAATAGCGTTCAGCCAACATTTTGCTGCGAGCCTTTTATAGAGGCAGCACGCACATTCTTCCTTTCCTGCACAGTAGTGTCCTGTATCTCCCACTAAGGTAACCTCCAAGGACTCATGGTTAGCCCCATGATCAGCTGTGGGAAATCGGGACAATCGAAATATTTTCACTTTCGGATGGCAAGAAGATTTAAAATACAAGGCATGATTTGTAAATGAAGACCTCGATCGCGAATGTTGCAATGATTCCTCTAATATTGCATAATCAGAATTGTCATATGTTTGTATGTGAGGGAAGTGTATGGCTGTGTCGAGTGTCTGGGGATAGAGGAACTTACATGAGTATCATACGACAGTGCTGTTGATAAAGATTTCAATCAATGGCACCAAGACGATAGCTGTTTAGAGTCTTTAATGTCAAGTATGTTGTTCCACAGACGTTAAAGTTTAAAACATCTCGTAAATTGAGAACCATGCAACGTACACATGAAAGAATAATGCTGGGCTCACATGGAGAGACCACAAGACAGCACAGTACATCCGAGAAAAGACAAGAGTTAGGGACATCATAGAATCCATTTAAAATCTCAAATGGTGGTGGGCTGGCCATGTTGCAAGAATGGCAGACAATTGATTGACATCACGACTCACAACATGGATCCCCCGAGATCACATGCGCAACCGAGGCCGGCAAAATATTAGATGGAGAGACGAGCTAGATAAGTTCAGGAAGTACTGGCTCCGTGACACCCATGATAGGGAAGTGTGGTGCTAAAAGACTGATGATGATGATGATGATGATGATGATGATGATGATGATGATGATGATGATGATGTTCCATAGAAAAAAATTTTTTTAGATTTCCATAATTAGGAAGCACAGAAATGCCAAGATTACGGAAAGTCGAATTTGAATAATAGGAAGGTTGAGAAAACATTTCTTCATGGGAAGGAAGAAGTTTTCTCATAGTGAAATTTGGAAAATTGTAGTTCAAGTTGAATTATTATCTTTATTTTGAAATGACTGTCATGAGAATTAGCAATATTATACCATCCAATAGTTGAAATTTGAACCCGAATTGTTTGAAACGTGAAATAAATTCGAAAACTTGCCTTCAAGTTTCTTGACGCCTTTTTTTTTTTTAAACAGTATACAAGCAACCTGATCAAAACCTTCGCCATCATTTTCATTTCAAGGTGTCTATCATATAAAAGCAAAATTTGTAATATACTTCAGTAGATCATTTGAAATTCCTACCAGAAATGTTCGAAATGTGAAAATAGAATGAAAACTTTCATACTGGTAGAATTTTTGAATGCTCCTATGCATAAAAACAAGACAATGCGATCTAATATTCACGTTACCTACTTTGAAGTAGAGATACAGCTGTTTTGGTTCGATTGTGTGTATCTTTTTTCTTATATGAAAGAAGATCAAATTTAAAAAACGAGGTTGATTCTACCCCCACAATATTTGTCCGATGAAAATCTTTTGTTCACCGGAAAATTTGTGTACCATGTGTAAGTAATTAAGTAGAAAAACACCAACTCAACCCCTCAAGTAATTTAAGAAAAAAAATCCTCAGAGATGGACTAAATATAATTTCCAGAATATCTTTGAAGAAAAGTGCCTCAAAACGTTTCCATCTAAAGTGTCATTACTGTCGCAATCGCTTGCCTTGTAAGACATTTGTTATTGTAACTTCTTCCAAGGCGCTGTCCACAGGCAGTAAAGTAAGCCCGCCCATTCTTGCCACTGGAGTAGGAGGTTGTAATGCAGGGATTGTTCTTTCCTACTTTACAGATGCATCGCATCACACTTAATTTTTCATCCGGTCCTGGAGGCTACGGGAAATATAATTGAATCATAGGAAATAATTAACTTTAAATTATTTGCATTACAAAGGACATGCTTTTGATGGAAGAAGCACGTTTTTTAAACTTATATGAATCGTCACTGTAGTTATTCGAATTTCTTTCCCGGAGTTCGAATTTTTTTACCGTAAGTCGATTTTGAGAGAAATACCAAGAAAAGATTTTGCATATAAACAAGTGATGATAATAATCTCACATTCGAGGAAACAGAAGTGAATGACCTCTGAACGAACGTGGACAATAAAGTTGAATTTTCCCAGCATATACAATCAACAATGGACAACAGAGCAAACAAAATTCTTGGTTGCCGCGGCACACATTCAAGATCATGAACAGAGAAATATTCACACTGATATACAGATCCCTCGTCCGTCCGCACCTGGAATACGAATTGTGTGCGTCGTCTTCTCAGCTGAAGCGTGACCAAGACACAATAGAAAAAGCTCAAAGCTAAACTACGACTAAACTATATGCTGAACTGATGGACCTCCCCTACGCCAGGAGACTGCAGCAGCTTGATATACCAACTACCACAGACACAGAGAGGCTGAAATGATAGACACCTACTGTGACTTGACCAACCAACACAGCAGACATTCACTGCTGTTGCTGCCTAAAGAAGCAAATGCTGAATCTCTCAACAAAGACACTAAATCCGAACGAAACTTTAAACTGGTGTGAGAAAATAGTTTTTCCCTACAAGAATGACAACTGTCTGAGCGAAGCTATAGTCTTTGCAGATTATGCGAAACACGTTCATATCTGGCTTAGAGAAATAATGGTCAAACACAAATATCGCTACACCTTCTACTTATAAACTACGAGATAGCGTTACACTTTCTCCTACTAAACTATGTAATACTGATACAAATTCTACTAAACTATGTAATACTGTTATACCTTCTCCTACTAAACTATGCTATATTGTTATACATTCTCTTACTAAACTATGTAATGCTGATACACCTTCTCTTTCTATGCTACGTAATATTGTTACACCTTCTCCTACTAAGCAAAAACTAAGCATACGATAATCTCATATACTGATTTCTTTTCTGCTTGCGTGTAGGTTAATTTACCTTCCTATTATGATAAAATGTGGCAGATTACGTCAGAGAAACTCCTAAGACTCGAAGTCTGATCATCCTTCAAAATAGCTTGCGTTAAGTGAATACTTGAATAACATTTAAAATTACGATGTTTGAATTATTGTACGAAATTACTTGATGAAACAGCCTTAGACTCCATAATGCCAATCCCTATATAAATTATCCCGGGCATATTCCAGTAACGACAATAATTTGGATCAGTTCCGAAGATATTTTCTAGAAAAAGATGAGAAGAATTAAAAATATGCGAAACAGCAGCAAGACCACAACCATACTAAAATAGGCAATAATACTGGGGAAAGTGCTGGCGACCTTCTGTCACTTGATCTTCAACACGAGCTACCATATACTACTAGTGGCGGAAAAAAAAACTCAACTAATACAAAATACCAATAATCGTGCTTACAGGATTCAGAATCAAGATGACGATGGTATCGGAGTCACAGAAAAGTAGGAAAAGGAATTCATGCAAGACTGATGCCATTATTGTTGAGGCAGCACAGGTATTGGGGTGGAGATGCAGGTGAAATGGTTCCTGTAAGCGGATACCCTGTTTGTACCCGTTAGCGTCATTGTTGACATACCGCCTTTTTTAGGAATGATGGTGTCCGAATGAAAGCTGCAACGATCATTTTCATTTCCTCATCTTCTTGCTATCTAGGTTTTTTTTATAGTTTTGTTACCCTATCTCTGTACTCTGTTATTTATTTACATAACGGATCAGTCAAAAACGGAGAGCAGATGGGTTAGAGTGAATGTTACAGATACACGCACACAAGCGCACACACTCATAAGCACGCACACAAGCACACACATACATACACAGACACACAGACACAGACACATATATATATATATATATATATATATATATATATATATATATATATATATATGTATATATATATATATATATATATATGAAGGTGAATAAACAACAAGGAAACACGAAATTTTGGAAACAGGATTCGATTTATTTCGCTAGATTTTATCATTTTCCACATCTGACGTTTAATAACTTACGGATACAAATTCAATCCGATTCCCCAAATTTAGTGTCTTTAAATTGTATCTTAATTTCACTATTACATTGGATAAATTTCATCCTCTTCTCCAGTATATATATATATATATATATATATATATTGTTAAAACACAAAACAACTTAAGAATGATACTGTATTTCGATTTTGTATTGTGTTTTTTCCAAGTATTTTGTCTTTTACTATTACAAAATCTATCTTAAAACTAAGTTTCCACCATAAAGAACCATTGAGCTCTCTTACTTATGATATTGGGAAAGAAAGGTCACTACCAAAAGAATAAATAACTGTTCACCAATGGAAACAAACTCTCCCTTGATTTAACGATTAATCATTCCAAGGATATATATATATATATATATATTCTCTCTAAGATATTATTCTAAGATATTAATATTTAAGATGATATATCATTATTAGGGCCTTGCCATCATGCATTTAGTTTGTTATTCGATGTCGAGTATTATCATAATATATTGTATGTATGTATTATTTTATGCCACATATCATTTGATTTTATGAAACAAAGAGTTTACTTCCTTGGTTTATCCAGGAAATATATGTATATAAAGAGAGAGAGAGAGATAAAGAGAGAGAAAGACATCTATGTTTCATGGTGACTCCAAGTTTCATGCGGCTACAATCTTCAGGTGATGTGCTGTCTATATATACTTACATATGGTCTGTCCCCAATATCGAGCACTCTTCACTCATAGATAACTCGACAGAGAGAGAAATTAGTTGGTGAAACTGAATACTGTTTTTAGATTATTAACTTTAAACAGACGGAGCGTTATAGTCACATGTTCATTAATAATTTCTGTTTCTAATTTATCTATGGCGTTATAATTGCCCCAAACAACATGTTTTTTATAAAAAAAAATAAACGTTTATGAGGTGCTTTGAAAACAAGGGAATTTTTTTTTACATATAAAATAACCCCTGAAGATGCTGTAGTAGCAAAACTGTAGTTGGAAAATTAGGAAAAAATAAATTCATAACCAATTATAAACGTTATTTTGTTTTAAACTCTATTTGAAATGACCTCCTGTTCTTACACAGATGGTGTGTCACTTGGTCGAGACAGCTAAGATAGCATGTACAATTAGGGAAATTAGCATATATAAATGTGTATGTCATGTGTGTGTTTGCGCGAGTATTTGTGTGTGTGTGTGTGTGTGAGTCAAGCTGGACAAAAAAGTAATAATGATCTAATAACAGGTTAGTCACTCCATAGAAATTGTTGCATGATCAACGACTTTTAGCAGCATGCTGTGTTTGGGGTGATCAATTAAAAAATTGGAAAAAGGTGTGATCAATGAATAACTGACTTCCCTTGCATTTTGTTGGCTGGGTGATCACTGTACATAAAAGTCTGAATTTGCAAGCAAAAACAAAGAAACAAGCATGAATCTTGCTGGACACAAAGTAAGGGAGAAATTTAGCATAAACATACATTGTAAATTACCTCAATCAACATTACAAAAAGATATCTTTTCTGTATTCATTATTGTACAATCATGTAAGCACGACAGAAACGCTTGCTACGGGTTTTTTCAACTGCGACGTAAGTCGACAGTTTTTAGAACGTGAGAAATTTCATGTTATGACCAGATTTAAATCAATAAACGGCGTTTGTAAGGAATTAGGAGAGAGCAGTTAAAAAGAGGTAGACAGCTTTTTTAATTAAGGAAGAAAACTGTTATCTTAATAACAGGGGAATGATAAGAGAGACACAGAGAGAGAAAGAAAGTATTTCTTTTTTGCGTCACAATTCGTCAGCGTATTCTTTTTTTGAAATCAATCCTCAAGGTGAAAAAATATAGAATACGAGAAAAAAAAAGGAAAGAAAAAAGACAGACCTAACAGTGTTTATAACTAATGTATACTCTTCATATATGTATCTAAAATCTCTTTTCTCAGGGAATCAAATTACATTTTGGACGATATTTTTCCTTTTTTTTTTTGACACAATGATTATTTCTTCTCGTTTCGGACGTTTCAAGGGTGATTAGATAGATAGATAAATATATTCATGATATAATCAATATTTTTATTACATAAACAAATATTGAGGAATGTTGCCAAATAGTCAAAATTGTATAAACATCATCTCAGATTATGACCTGGGTCTCTTCTTTTGCTTGTTTTAACTTGTCTTCTTGGTGTCGATCTACGCTTGAATAAACCCTTCATTGTTCAAGTGTATTTGTTTGTAAAGGAATGAAAGAGTTACGAAAATATAAGATCATCTGTTGTCATGGCAAGAGATAGGGTATAAACTGAGAAAATAGACGACGGGTTTTCTGAAAAAAAATTACTGAAATTTGAAAACTGATTATTCGTTTGTCACTTTTGGGGAGAGGGTGGCTAAAAAACTGACGTTTGTCTTTCGACCCAATATTCACCCTCCTTATCTCTCAACTTGTACTTTACTCTCCAAGCCCCGTCTGACACAAATTTTTTGACAGTTTCCATAGGCAACAATTTAAACAATTTAAAGTTTCTTTGTTAATTTGAAGGAATACTAAAATGTATAGTTGTATAATTTATCCCTGCGTAAATAATCCCGTCAGATTTTGTTAATTTTTTTACACAAAAAAGCATATAATATCTTTTCTTCTTTCATTTTATTTTTCATTACTAAATCTAATTGTTATCATTCTTTTCAAATTACCCGTACTTCTCCATTTTTTCTCACATGACTTTCAGAATTGACACTTTATGTCCGATCTCTCTTAAGACATACAAAAAAACTTACAATTAGAATTGAACTATCAATTACCTAAGCAAATAAATTACCAAATAAATTAGTTCTATTTCTAACTAAATTCAAGTATTATTAATCTTTTGAAAACTATTTACACTCCATTTTTTTCTTACATAGCATATTGTCGTAAGACTCCATGTCCGATCACCCTTTCAAAGTCAAGACTCAAAAAACCCCTTAAAACTAAAATTGAATTATCAATTACCTGAATAGATGATTCACTTGATGAATTAGATTTATGTTCCTTGGTACCAATCCATACATAAATTACCCAGTCAATTTTTTAAAATAATGATGACAATGATTCATCAATGAACTTCAAACTAAAGACTACATTCTCAATACTACAGCTCGGTGTCCACTGTTACTGACTATTTGAGAATATCAAACAATCACCATTCCTTTGTGTTAAGTCAGATGTCATGGAGTGATAACAAAAAAAAATCTTTTTAAAAAATTCTCCAGAATAAAATTTTTCAAAGAAAAATTCATAAAAAAAATTTGAAATGAGTTTGAACAATTTAATATTTCTTCAAAAAAAACTGTCAATTTTCAAGTATACATTTCTCCGTAAAAAATGGGTAATATACCCAACACACAATTTTGGTGTAAGAAGTCATGAACACTGATTTCATCATTAGACCTTTCTTTGGTTATGTCAGTCAAATTTTATGGTACTACCTCTAGATGTTAATGTACTTCAAATAGTTTTCTTATTGCATCATTTGATTCAGTTTCAGTTTAGTTGGGTTGGAATAGCACCAATGAGAAAATTAGTAGTTGAATTTGGTGTATCCGATATCAGAATTAAAGCTATATCTAAAATATTGATAATCTTGGATGTGACCGTCTCTTCACTCAAGCTATCCCATGCGTTAAATACTCTTACCAAAAAGATTTTTTTTAACACCGTTGGAGTTACGAAATTGTAATTTATGGCTGTGTCCTCCAGTTTCACTGTAGATATAAGAAGACAGCATTTTGAGTCATGAACGTTAGTATCCACTATCCTTCCAATAGGTCAGCATGTTTTCTCTGTATTCCAGAGTCTGTAAAAAAGTTATTTTAATATTTAAGAGTAAGATATATTTACCAGTCTCGGAATGATCTTGACAGCTTTCCTCTGTACTATCTCTACAGCATCTGGGTTGAATTTTGTGTGAAGAGATCATATGCAAGAAGCACACCCCGGATGTGGACGTACCAGAGATTTATAAAGTAGAAAGAAGCTCTCATCATTGATGTACTTGAGTGAGTAAGGTATGTAGCCGAGTGTTGTATTCGCTATATTCACTTTGTTTTGTACATGCACAGTGGAGTTAAGTGGGTAATCTACATAAACTCTACTGTAGTTTCCTTCAGTCTGCATTGTGTTCTGTCATCTTTAATCATGGTGTAGTTTCTTCTTGAGTTATTCGTATGTAAACTTATAATCTTGCATTTGTCGGGATTAAATGAATTGAGCCCATCGTTGTAATGTGCCAGGGTTCTCTTAAACAAACAGTACGACATTGAGGAGAAGTCTGATAAAGAAAAACGTTGCTGATATAACTAATTTGAACGGTGCTGGATGGTTTCCATAGCCTAATCGGAAAGGAGTTGCCTGGGTAATACTAACTACAAAAGATGACGGATACGAACACACATCTCATTGCAAGTTTTTTCATCTAATTCCAACCCATCCTGTTTCATTAAAGTTTTTTGAATAAATGAAGAAAAAAAATTGAGAGCTTTCGTAGAGAGCAACAAATTAAGACAAAACAAAAACTAGATGAAAGATGATAATTGAACAAAATAAAGCCTACAATGAAACGGAGTTTTTATACCGTATCATATCGTTTTATTTTCTGACATTTTGATATGTCATAAGAATAGATACAAGATCTGTCGAGGAAGTAATGAGACTGATTGAGTAAAAATATGCACCATCAACGTTTTTACAAAACACCTTCATCCCTTCAAAATAGTTCCCTTGGGAAGCCATACACCGATGGAGACGTTGTCCCCATTCCCTAAAACGGTGCTTGAATTCTTCAACTCACAATGCCTTCAGTTGGTTCGTCACTACCTGGTAGATGTTCTCAATAGTTCCCCAATGGTGACTACAGATTTGCGTTTCGACTTTTGAGATCAGGAAATAGTCGCAGCGATTCAGGGGAAGGGGCTATAGTACCACGGAAATATTCATTTGGGCTAAAAAAAAAACTCGTTCACAGTGAGTGGGTTGTGACAGAGATCGTTATCGTAATAAACAATCCAAGAGCCAGCGATCTCAGGCCAGACACTTCTCCAGAGTCGTTCAAGGACTCGACGGTTATGAGTTTGGTTGACTGTCTATCCTCCAAGCACTCATTCCTAATGAGCTATACTTTGACGATTCCAAAGACAAATGAGCTTCGTTTTGATACGAGATTTGCTCACTTTTGCTCTCTTTGGATGTGGTGTCTTTGATTCTGTACCACTCCTCAATTTCACGTATGGTTTTCAGGTCGTCCTCAGAAATCCATGTTTCGTAACCTGTCATGTTGAAGAAATCGGGGTCATTTGTTTTCGAATGAAAAACCAAAACGTAATCAATATTTGGGAACTGTTGAGACCATCCAAAATGTCTTGGCGAACAAGCCGAATGTAGTGTCAATTACTGATTTCCAGCATTGTTTCCGAGAGTGGAAACAACGTCTTCGTCTTGGGACTTTTGGGTTATTTTCTGATTGTGAAAAGGTATAGAATATGGCTTCAAACTTGGCTTTTGTTCCCAGGACATTGATATCTATAAGTAATTGTTTTTCTTATTTTCTGAGATTAAAAATATACAAATTTGCCCGTTGTCTAATTAAATATACGTAGACTTCAAAATATCACTATTCTGTACACAAAAACTAAATTCGAAGGAAATGATTGATATTTTGTAGACGTTTAAAAATAATCCAACAGATAAATAACACTCATTACCCAAGAAAAGAAATCAGAGTAACACAGCCTTACCGTTATTAATAGAAAAATCATCACTTGTCACCCTTACCAACGCTGCTCATACAAATCCACAATAATGACAATCCTGAGAAACAAAATCCTTCATCACTTTTTCTCATCTTTTACAAAGCAATGCAGGGCGGTTTTCTCCCTCCTCAACATATCGACGATAAAAACACCAAAGTCTTTTAGCCATTCTGTTTTCATCTTCTTTTTTACTTTTAGCACACCACACTATATTCACCCGTCGATAAATGATAGGTCCAACCGTTTTTTTCAATAATGGACATATCGTATTGATTTGGAAGTTTCGATACATAGTTGTACCAAAGAAAATGTATCTCTCCCTCCTTCGGCCTTAGTCACCCGAGCCTCCCTAGCCTGCTGGCCCCCAAAACACTTTCCAAAAGTCACTGCTCTCTTATTTCTTCTATTGACTACACTATACAACCTTTTTTTTACCTTTTCTTGTTCCTAGGTAATAAGTATCAATCTCAGATTGAATATGTTTAAAAAGTATAAAAACTATAAATAATTCCCTTCAAACTTTGCTTTCGGGGCGAGGATATTAATAATTTGAAATCTACTTTTTCAATCCCATAAAGATGAAAAATGGTATCTTATAATTATCATTATGCTGCCTGCGAAACTTAAACGGGAAAATAACCATTGAACGACCGTAACCACCAAAGGTGGCGGAGAGTCCTACACTTTTTTTTATGTACAAGTCTTCGTGTGTTTGTTCCAGTACCCTTGGCCATACTGTTTTATCTACAGACTTGATAATTGGCATCAGTACTCCACTAAACCCTTCTTGGATTGGGGGGGGGGCCTTAGGGGTCTCATTTGACCGGCTTTATTAATACTATCTAGATATTTCAGAATCTAGATGTTTATAGATGTGCTTTTTTTCATCTTTTTTTTTAAATATCTTCCAGAGATGTCATGAATAGAATTTATTCTGACCATATTTATTCTCCAATGGATTTTTCTTTATAAATTTTGATGCGACGGTTGTTCCGTTATTGACTGTATTGGCAAGTTTTCCAGACTTTTCACACGAATACAATCAGGAAATAACACTCACTACCGAGGAACAAAAATCGCGTTGCACGGTGTGATCATTATGATTATTTACAAAAAATTACCATCTGTCACCAACAGTCATGCTGTTTGTGATAGCTGTTGTCATATGTCTGTCATGAGTCGAATTGAATTTCTGGCATGATCCCCACCGGTCTGTCATGAAGTGCCTTCAACATCTGGAAGCGCAGATCACGCCAGGGAAACGGGAGAATTAGGTGAAGCGTATAATAAGCTGGCAATCTGTTTGCTGTCACTGAAAGAAAAACTATGCACATCACTTATATGATAAGAGCCGTGTCTGTCACACATAGTATCTGTAGCAGTCATTAGCCCCTTTCCTGCCTTCCCATAAAACTATCCGATTTTCGCTCTCTCCCTTTCTCTTTCGTACCGTCTGTTTAAACTACCTAACTTTCTTTTGCGCCCTCTTCCTTCATTTCCTCGTAATAATGACCTATCCTTCTTTTACCCCTTTCCTTTCCTACCCTCTTATTAACGCATTGATTTTAGATGACGGAAATATCCGTCATTGCGTTTTATTGCTAATTCAATGAAAGAAAAATTCCTTTGTGATTGATTGCTACTCAGTTCAACCTGAAAGTCAGGACTTTTATCTCACCAGTGGATTACTCATTTAATTATCTTGCAATGGACAAAAGCTTTTATCTTGCAATGGGTAACTGCACTGAATGCGTTAAACCATCGAACTTTCTTCTCTACCATCTTGTGTCTTTCCATGACTGTCATAATCATAGCATCAGTATAACACTAGAGAGAGCATGTTGTTGTTCATATATGATCACCATCAGCGTGGTCTCAGGACCAAATAAAGAATTATAGTCGACACTTCTTCAAGAATGTTCACTTCAGAGTTCTGTTTGATTTACACCAAAC